>PVJH01006571.1:85982-100833 GCA_004026705.1 Nesogale talazaci | reverse complement strand
CTAACTAGACACTTTGGAGGCATGACTATGAATCCCTATCAGCTTGGCCTAAATGGTTTATTATCTATACAGCCTTCTCTATGAAACTATCTGCTATGGTAAGACCCTCCAACAAGCATCCTACCCTAATCCCAGATACTTCTGGGTACACAGGAATGCCGCACACAAGAACTAAAGACGGTTTGGGAGAGCTACACCCATAAGCCTGTTCAGTCAGAGAGATGATGTGCTGACACATTTATTTTGCCACAGCTACCTCTACAGTAGACCGACACCCTACAAGGAGGCCCTGCCTAACAGCTCCCACGCAGACAGCAGAAGCAAGAACCACCCTCTGTTCTGGGTGTTTCCCTTGTTTACCTAAAGTTTCTCTTTTTCTCTGTCAAGTAAAACTAAGTGGGATACTAAAACCCAAACCCCACAATCAATTCAGAGTCAGGTGGACCCTCTATCGGGTTTCCAAGACATTAAAAAATGTGTATGGGAGTAGATGACCTCATCTTTCTCCCTCAGAGTGGCAGGTGGGTTTGAATACCATACCTGACAGCCCCATCAAGCCTTCTTCCCCCTTGACCTTTCTAAGGCCTGGGCTGGCAAAGGGACAACCGTTCCCTTGCCTGCATCTGCTCTCTCCCACCGCTCAGGATCATGGTGCGTCACCAGATACTTTTACAGGGATGCCCACTGAGTCCTGGAAGCTTCCTCTGTGATAGAACACGTGGAAGCTGAAGAAATTTAGCAAATCCTTTCCTGTCCCAGTTTGTAGGACTTTCAGAGGCAAGGTGAGGATCAGTCCTGGGAAACTGACATTTGTGAAAGCTAAGAGGTTACACGCCGCACCTTAAGTTTCTCAATTAAAAAAAAAAAAAGCATCAGGCTGAACCTCAGTGGCGTAGTGGTTGAGTGCGGGACGGCAGCCCACTGGCTTGGCGGGTCAAATCTAGCAGCTCTCCAGGAGTAAGACTGGGCCTCCCACTCCCCCGAAAAAAAGTACCCAGACAAATCTTTTCCATTTTCAATGTCTATTTCTATCACAAAGTTGTGAGAATTCAGGAAGTTAGTCTTAGAAAAATCTTGACCTTCACTACACACTGCAGTCATCATGGTATTATTCATTTTAAAATAGACTAGCACACACAAATCATGAGGCTACATTTAATTCAGATCCTGAGAGTTGAGGATTGAGAGCTCTGAAGAGGTGAAGTCAGAGCTGAGGGGCCACAGGGCGGCCCACTGGATGAATATGCATGAGAGTCTGATATTTGGCTGGGTCACTTGAACCAAGCCGAGGGAAAACTTAGACCTGGCCTGGGATCAGCTGTGAGATGATCGGTGACTTTGAGGTCGTGGAATCACAAGTGAGACACTGAGAACTAGGGTTCTTGCTCCTTCACATGCCCCATGCCCCAGATCATGCGATCCTGTTTCGTTTGTCTGGATCCTGACAGCCCACCTTACCTCTCACCGAGCCAGGGAAGGAGTGAGCTTACAAACAACTTCCCACCTGGAGACTGCCAAGGATGGGAAATTCCCCTGGAAGCCCAGAATGATTCGAGGCTGAACTCTGGGCTTTTTCTGAGCAAACATGTTGAAAGAAACCAAAGTGATGATGATGGGGAAGAGCACCCGGGGCTGTCCCTTTGCACAGAGCATGGCTGATGAAAACGCAGGGATCAGTTCAAATGAATCATTGCCAACCCTCTCCCTGTGAGAGTCTGCAAGTGACAACGTGGTAAATACCAGCTCTTCCGAAATGCTGACGATCCACCCACCAAGACCCAAACTGGGAGTTAGAAAAGGTGATGCTGAAGTTACTAGGAGGGGAAAGTGGGGAGTGGAGACCCCAAAGGGCATCCCCCTTCCAGAACTCATGCTCTTCCTTTGGGTAAGTTATATCCCTTGACTTTCAGAGCTGTGGATGATGCTAGAATCGTTCTAGAAAAAAAATGTACCCCCATTCCCAAATCCTTCCTTGTAAGTCAGTGTTCCAGTTTCTTCCTTTATGATGGCTACCCTTGGACAACACTGAAGATCAGGAAGATGAAGAGACATTGTTGGCTTGCTTTTGCTTTGTAACAGCGAAGAAACATCATCTCTATTGTGCTGCCTCACCTAGAATGTTGGGTGAACAGGACATTAGAAAAAGGTAATATCCTGTTCACGGTCTTGGCTATTGTGGTAGATATAACAAGTCTACACATGTGATAAGAGTTATGCAACTAAATACACATGCACCTAAGCATGTGCACATGCACACACAGAGAAATGATTACCAACCAAACTAGAGAAATCTGAATAAGATTGGTGAATTGCATCAGTCTCAATATTCCAGTGGACTATGGTTCCCCTAATGTAATCATGGAGGTAAACTGAGTACAAAATGCATGAAATTTCTCCGACTTATTTCTTCCTTAATTGGGCTATGAGTCACCACTTAAAGGGTTCAATTCAATGGCTGCTACTATCTTCACTGGAGTACATTTGCCATCATAATTACTTTCAGAATAGTTCCATTACCTGAAAGAAGAAATCCTGTTCCCTTCAACTATAGTCACCAGTTCTCTCACTCTTTCAAGCCTCTTTGTTGTTGTTCTCATTTACAAAAACCCTATCTACACCAAAGTAAAGCATGGATCAACCCTGCCCCTGCCTTGATGGCTGTTTGAGCTCCCGATTGCAACCATTTAGACAATCCGTATCCATGAGGGTTTTCCGCCTCTCTTCTGATGACTTTATCATGCATGATGTTCTCTCTTGATCAAATGTCCAAAGCACATGAAATGAAATCGTAGGGTCCTTGCTTCTAAGGAGAATTCTAGCTGTATTTCTTCCCAGAGAGATCCGTTTATTCTTTTGGCAGTTCATGATATTCTTTACCCTCCCCATCATCCAAATGCATCGACTTTTTTCCAGTCTTCTTTAGCCATTGCCCAGCTCTCACCTGCATGAGACATAGATTGGATCTGGGTGAACCTTAATCCTCAAAAGGGCATCTTTGCTCTTAGACACTTTTAAAGGTATTTTGCACGCAGTTTGTCCAACATACTATGTTGTTTAATTTCTTGATTGCTGCTTCCAGAGGTGTCGATTGTGGACTCAGGTAAAATGAAATCCTTGACAGCTTTCATCTTTTCTCGACATGGCATGCTTTTCCCTGTCGGTCCAGTAATTAGATGTTTTGTTTTGTTTTGTTTTTAAATACTAGGTGTAATGTTCTCTGAAGGCTGTAGTTAGTCTTTGATGCTCACCAACAAGTGTTTCAAGTGCTCCTAATTTTCAGCTGGCAAGGCTGCATCACCTGCAAATCACTGGTTGGTAGCAACCTTCTCTCTAATCCTTATATTTTCTACTCCTCCTCCTTATCCTTTTCCCATCCTCCTCCTGCTTCATAGAGCAGAACTTCTGGATGATCTCCTCACAACCCATTGGTAGGTGTAGTGAAAGGGTACCACCATGACACATACTTGACTTGAAGTTGTGCAGTATTCCTCTGTTCTATTCAAATGACTGTTTTTGTTCTTTGGCGCTATAAAATTGAGGGATTTTCTTTCTTTGTTGACATACTATGACGCAAAATTAAATTGATGCCACATGTGACAGTCATATAATCTTGTGTCAATTTGAGGAGTAAGAGTATAGATGGGAGTCTAGTCTGTCAATTTGGAGATATTCAATGAAATCTCTGTGTGGGCATGACTTCCTCCTGAGAATTCTGGGAAATCTGGTAATTCCTTCTTGGAGGTAGGAGGCACTATCTCTATGCTCACTTCCTGGGAGACATTGCAGCTGACAAGACACATGGCAGCATACTGATAGACCCTGAGCCCTGGAAACTGGAGAAGCCATGGAAAAACCCCTGCCAATGCTGAGATACTTCTACTGCTACTGGATACACAAGACTTTGCACCCACTGGCCTGTGATTGTCCTGGTGTCATTGAATGTGATTCGTGAGACTGAAAAAGACTTTATCGATTGGTATTGGACATGTGAGCTAGTATCAGATGTGTGGGCTTGGACTGGGCTGGGAAATTTTCTCAATGTTCAATTTTCTTGTATATAAACCTCTTTCTTATACACATATGCATGTTTATGAATTTCTCTAGTCTACTGAGACTAACATACCGCACACCATGACTTTATGAAATATCATTCACATAATTTTTATAAGATTTCTGGCATTCTGTGCACATTTAGGGTTATGTAAGGAAGTGAAAAACATTCTGCCGAACTTTTTAGTGTCTGTTTTTGGACACACAATGAAAACAATGAGAAACTGTTATTGGGAATCAAATGACTGCTTCCATTTGAAGTGATCTGGATTTCTCATTCTTTGTCATGTTTGCTCTGATTCACACCATTGAATGGTTTTGCATAGTCAACCAAACACATGTAAACTTCCTCTGCCCTCTGCCAAGATCCATCTGACATCAGCAATGATATCCTGAGTTCCGTGTCTTCAACTGCTTAAATTTCCAGCAGTTTCCTGTTGATATACTGCTGCAATCATTTTTTGGACATTTTCAGCAAAATTTTATTTTCATGTGATATTAATAATATTGTTCAGCAATTTCTGCACTCTACTGGGATCATTCTTTGGATGAGGCACACATATGGGCATAATCAGTCTGTTGGCCAGGTAGTAGTCTCCCAAACTCCTTAGCATAGAGTAGTGAGTGCTGCCAGTCCTGTGTCAGTTTGTTGAAATATTTTAATTGGTATTCTGTTAATTTATGGAACCTTGTCTTTTCCAATTCTTTGGGTGTAGCTTAGATTTCTTCCTTCAGTACCATCAGTGCTTGATCATATGCTTCCTCATGAAATGGTTGACTGCTGATTAATTATCATCAGTACAGAGATTCTATGTATTCCTTCCATCTTCTGAAACTTCCTGCATCATTCAATATTTTGTTCATAGAATACTCCAATATTGCATCTCAAGACTTTAACTTGTTCTTCAGTTCTTTTAGCTTGAGATACGCTGAGTGTGTTTGCATTTTTGGCTGTCTTTGCGTATTTTCTTATAATAGTTTACTTTGTCTCTTAAGTTGCCCTTTGAAATATTCTGTCCCCCAATTTTCCTTCATCCTTTCTTCTATTCACTTTAGCTACTGTATATCCAAGAGCAAATATCAGCGTCTCTTCTGACATCCATTTTGGTATTTTCTTCTTTTCTTGTCTTTTTAATGACTTGTTGCTTTCTTCATGTAAAATTATCTTGATGTCATTTCTCAACTGGTCTGATACTCCGTTGTAAGTGTTCAGAGCACTGCCTCTGCTTTTGAGATGGTCTCTAAAGTCTGGTCTGACATATTCAAGGTTATATTTTAGCTATCAAGGACTTGCTGCAATTTTCTTCAGCTTCAACCTGCACTTGTACGAGTAATTAACAGTCTGTTATCCAAGTTCTACCAAAACTCAACAACAACCATTACTTACATAGAATTAATTACTGCTCATAGCAACCCTGTCAGGCAAGCAGAACTGCCCCAGTGCATTTCCAAGGCTGGATCTCCATGGAATCAGTAGACCGCATCTCTCTCCCATGGGATGGCTAGCGAGTGCAAGCTATCAACTGACTGGGCCACCGGTGACCCTTCCCCAAGCCTCAGACAGTCATTCATGCATCTTTCTGACTCAATAGATATCTATTCTTTTTTTAATAAATCACCTTATTGGGGGCTCATACAATGCTTATCACAATCCATGCATACATATACTGTGCCAAACATCTTCGCACAGCTGCTGCCATCATCATTCTCAAAACATTTGCTTTCTACTTGAGCCCTTAACATCAGCTTTTCATCTTTTCCTCTCCCTCTCTGCTCCCCTCTCCCTCACAAATCCTTGATAATTTATAAATTATTATCTGAAATCTCCCCTCGCACACTCTTTGCTGTCCATCCTCCAGATAGGAGGTTATATGTAGATCCTTGTAATTGACTCTCCCTTTATACCCTATCTTCCCTCCACCCTTCTGGTATCTCCACTCTCACTATTAGTCCTGGGGTTTCATCTGTCCTGGATTCCCTGCAGATGTCTATTCTTATTTTTAAAAATAATTTTATTGGGAGCTCTTACAGATATAACATTCCACAGTTCAATTACATCAAGCAGTATTGTATAATTGCTACCACAGTCAGTTTCATAACATTTTCTTTCTTCTTGAATTATTTGTTCTCAGATACCCTCCCCTCACCACCCCCGAACCCTTATCTACCCATTATCTATCTACCTATGTCACATCTTACACCATCCAATATATCCATTCACACAGAATGGAATAGATGGCTACACTTAAGTGGGGTTATATAGTCATCAATGCTATCAACCTCCACCACCACCACCCCCATTCCATCAGGGAACCATTACTCCAGTTTCAGTTTCTGAAGGGTTACCTATCTTGGCTTTCATGTATCAAATGATTATAATTATACAAATGAACATATGCAAGTCTACCATGATTTATGAGATAAAACAAATAAGAACCGTAAAGTAAGAGGAGAAAATTTTAAAGAACTAGAGGATAGTTATGTTTCATCAGTGCTATATTACACCCATCCGTGTGGTTCTGCTGAGACCCTCTGTCCAATTAATTATCTTGCAGGTAGGTTTTGGATCTCCAGTACATCCATACCCCTTCACAACAACTTGTTTTTTTTATTTTTGAACTTCTGATATCCTTTCCTGTCAACACCTGGTGATCACACAGGCTGGTGTGTTTCTTCTATGTCAGCTTTATGCTTCCTTCTTTGTTTGACTACAAGCCTTTCAGACTCCAGACGCTCCGTCTTTTAACACAGACTGGAACTGTACAGTATTCATTCTTTTGTCGGTGGTTTATTTCACTCAGCATCCATTTATAACATGTACCTAATTTCTTATTTTGTCAAACAATATATGACTATACCTCATTTTATTTACCCATTTTTTAATGTTCACAGACATTGGGCTTTTCTTTTTCTACTATTATCACTAGTGCTACAATATGTGTGTACAAGGTTTGGTGTAGAAATGTTCATTTATTTTGGATATTCACCTAAGAGCTTATTTTGGATATTCACTAGATCATATGGTAATTCTATGTTTAACGTTTTGAAAAACTGTCAGATTATTTTTCAAAGGAACACTAATATTTTCTACTCTTTCCCTCAGTCTCGGAGGGCTCTAATTACTTCACATCCTTCTCAACAGTTATTATTATCTGTCATTTTCATTTTATCTGTCTTACTGGGCATGCAGTACTATCACATTTGGTTGTTAATGAGTATGCTAATGAGGCCTAATAGCTAATGAGCTTGAGCACTGTTTCCTGTGCTATTGTAAGCTTGTGTATCTTCCTTGAAGAAATGCGCACTTAATTTTTTGGTTCACTTCTTTTAAAAAAATCATTTCATTGGGGGCTTGTACAACTCTGATCACAGTCCACACATACGTCCATTGTGTCAAGCGCTTTGGTACATGAGTTTTTCCCTCATCGTTCGCAAAGCACTTGCTTTCCACTTGAGCCCCTTTTATCCACTGCTCATTTTCTCCTCCCTCCCCGCTACCACTCCCTGATGAATCCTTGATAATTTATAAATTATGATTTTGTCATATCTGACACCACCTGACCTCTCCCTTCACTCACTTCTCCACTGTCCATGCCCCAGATAGGAGAGTATAGGAAGATCCCTTCAATCTGTTCTCCCTTTCTACCCCACTTTCCCTTCACCCTCCCATTGACGCCCTTCTCTCCACTGGTCCTAAGAGGTTCTTCTCTCTTGAATGTCCTGTATTTCCCTTTCCTATCTGTACCAGTGTACATCCTCTGGTCCTGCTGGATTTGCAAGGTAGAATTGAGGTCATAATAGTGGGGGAGAGGGGAGGAAGCATTTAAGAACTAGAGAAACATTGTATGTTTCATCATTGCTACACTGCAGCCTGACTGACTCATCTCCTCCCTGTGACCCTTCTGTAAGGGGATGTCTAGTTGCCTACAGATGGACTTTGGGTCTCCACTCTGCACTCCCCCTCATTCACCATGAGATGATTTTTTGCTCCTTGATGCCTGATAGCTGATCCCCTCAATACCTGGTGATCACCCAGGCTGCTGTGCTTCTTCAATGTGGACTTTGGTGCTTCTGAGCTAGATGACCACTTGTTCATCTTTAATCCTATAAGGCCCCAGACTATATATCCCTTGAGAACCAGGCACCATCAGCTTTTTAGGACACTTTTGCTTATGTTTCTAGGTTGATGTGCTTCTTCCATGTGGGTTTGATTGTTTCTCAGCTAGATGGCCACTTGTTTTTCTCTAATTTTGCTCACTTCTTAAGTAGTTACTTGTCTTTTATGGTTGATTTATATGCTATTTCTAACAAGTGCATGTGCATCTGCAATGATCTCAACATCAATTTCAGATTAAAAAAATGAAAATGTTGGGGAGAAAAGGACAGTAACTAGAATGAGAGAGGGGCAGTATTTCACCAAAGACTGTATACAATTGGCAACTGAGAAAGCGAAAAGGTGTTTTACCATCATCAGCAATTAGGAAAATGCAATGTAAATTTATCATGTGATATAACTAAATATTTATAAAATAACTGAATTAAAAATTAGTAATTGCCTATGACAGGGTTCTGTTCTGCGAATGCCATCATAAATTGGTTCTGACACAAGTTGAACACAGTAGTTTGAAAAATTTCATTATTCTTGGCTCTAATTATTATCAGTATCTTTGTAAGTCCAGTCTTTCTTGTCTTTAGGAGTTGATAGCATTACATATAAACTTAGAGATATATTTTAATGCATACATACCTAAAATAAAAATTTATTCCGACAATGAAAAGCTATTACAATGAAAAGTTGGCAGAGTTATTACTGCCACTGAGAAAATGCCACATAATTCCACTTGTGAGAAAGTTCTTGATCATCTGAGTTATTCCTAGGAATAAAGATGTTATTTATAGTCATAAAACTAATGAGAATCATCTCTACTGTTTTTTTCCCTTCAAATATTTCATTGTAATAGCTCGCTGCTTCCCAAATCCATAAGCTTTAGCAAAGTGATCAGAATTTGGATCCAGGCTTTGAGACAACTAAATGCTCAAGGCAGTGTTTTTAATAGTAAATCATAAAGCAGAGCATTTGTGAGTAAACATCTGAGCATCAGCAAATTGCATGCTGCCATGTTGTGGGTGATACTTATTATTAATGATGAGATGGACAGAAAATACAAGGACATTCATGAGTGTGATTTGTTGTAGCATGACTAGCCTATAAGGCCAGGATTACCTGAGCAGGGGGAAATGTGGAAAATGTAGTTCTGGTGGGAGTGTAAAATGATAAAACTACCCCAGAAAATAGTTTTGCATTTTCCATAAAACTAAATTCACAGCCACCATACAAACCAGGAGCTACACCACGGAGCACTTGTGCCAGAGTCATATTTTCACACACACACACACACACACACACACACACATGAATGTTCAGAGCAGCAGTTTCATTAGTAGAAGTCAAAGGCTGGAAATAGCCCTGGTGCTTTTCAATAGTTGGATAGTTAGACAAATTTTGGTATACTTGTATCGTTGAATACTACTCAGCAATAAAAAAGAGAAAAACCATATTGGTGCATTTAACAATTTGCATCAGCAGTTTGGTAAGTGATAAAAAAGTACAACCTCAAAGGCTTACAAACTGAATTAGTTGACTTCAAACTGAATTAGTCGACTTCTGTAGCAATTTTGCAAAGACAAAATTGCAAAAGTGGAGAACTGATTGGTATCTCCATGAGTTGGCTATTAGTCGGGAATGTGAGGAGGTGCACCTGCAGAGGGCCCTGGGTGTGGCTGTCAAAGGAAATGCCGGGCACCTTTGCTTGATGGGCCAGTTCTTGTCTTGACTGTACCATGAAGGTGTCGCACTTAGGATGTCAGACTACAATTTTGTAAGATGTTACCACTGGGAAATATTGGGGGATGATGGGTATTGTTACTTCTTACAACTGCATGAGAAACTAAAATTATCTCAAAATATAAAATTCAACTCAAGTACAAAGGATTGTTTTGAACTCTATCAGTGATTAAAAATTAAAGATCTCTTTATAGTAATGAAAAGCAAGGATGTCACTTTGAGGTCCAGGTTCGGCCTGATCTAAGTCATGGTATTTTCAGTTGCCCCATGTGCATGGGAAAGTTGGACATGGAATAAGGAAGATGAAAGGAAAATCTATGCGTTCGAAAATCTATGTGTTGGTGAAAGATATTGAAAGCACTATGGATGGCCAAAAACAAATAAACAACTCTGTGTTGGAAGTACAACCAGAATGCTCCTTTTGGGTAAAGATGGGGAGACATTCCTCTCAAGTACTTTGGACAGACTGTGAGGAGAAGCCAGTGCCCTGAGAAGAGTATCCTACTTGATCAAATGTGGGTGCAGCACAAAAGAAGAACACACTCAACAAGATGAACTGACACAGTGGCTGCGACAATGGGCTTAAACATCAGAACAGTTGTGAAGATGGCACAGGACCTGTGGGTGCTTCTCCTGTCACTATGAGTCAGACCAGCTAATGCCCCCTAACGACAACAATAAGGATTAATTGTACAATTTGACACGTGGTAAGATCTTTGGTTTATCCTTCTGTAAAAGAGAATACATAATTGTATTAAGGACCAAATGGGGATAAATATTAGCATTTTAATTAGCAAGCACTGCTACAACTGGGGCACTTTTGAGAATGTTCTCTGACTCCAATAAGCTTGCCTTAGTAGTTGCCACAAAGCCATATATTTCCACTCACCACCATTTGACCTCTTCATTTCACAATGGACCTACTTTGAGAAAGGTACCCTTGTCCCTAGTCTGGTGGTCATGGAAGCATTGAGATGCTTTGAAGGACCCTGGATTGAAAAGTAACAAGCCGTGATCTAGAGAAGTGATGACATAAGGTTCACTAGAATCAGGTCATGATTCTAAGAACTTTTAGTATCTGGAAGTGAGGTTTTCTGACTTATCTGCTGAATTTAAATCAATTCTTAACCTTTTGGCCTTTTTTGCTTCACTCTCTTGTAAGGTTGATATGAGGTGTTTTCCAAGCTTCAGTCATTCCTCCATCAGCTTCATAATTTCTGTCATATTCATATAACACCTGTACTGTTATCTGCTTATTTTTATCATTCAATAAAATGCTTTCTCACTAAATAACTACAGTTGAAGGAAATGGAAACAAATGTCTTCACATTTCAGCATCCTTGAAGTCAGCATGTTTCTTACAAATCCATAGTGTGTCATGTTTTCGTTGGTAGAATTATTTTTCTTTCTTAGCAGAGCACAGGGAATGTGACTTCTAATCAGTGGCATTTTAGATTCCATTAACTATGGAATGTCATGTCTTTAAATAGAACACCCGATTGATTGCTTTTTAAAAATCAAAGGCATCTATTTAAATAAATAAATTATACTAACAGATTTTAATTAAATTTCCAACATAATTAAATTCCAGCAAGAATATACTGTCTACAAATCTTTATCCAGAAGCTTGCTGCTCCTATTTTTTTCTTTGTTTTTTTTTGTAATCAATTTATTGGGGGGGGTTCTTATTATAATCCATCATTCAATCATATTAAGCATACTTGTACATATGGTGCCATTAACATTTCCAAAACATTTTCTTTCTACATGAACCTTTGGTATTGACAACTCTTTATTCCCCTCCCTGCCTCCCTCCTGATCTATTTTTAACAGAGGAAAATTTAGCAAGTACAAAGGGGCAGGGGTGACTTACTTCCATCAAATTGAAAGGATATCTGGGGCACAACCCCTGAATACATGTTGCTCACCAGGACCTAAATCCATTAGTAGCAAATAAATGTCCTTTGAAGGCACTAGGAAATAAATCCAGACAGGGAGCACACACACACACACACACACACACACACACACACGGTTTGGCATCACTATTTCTGGTGGCTGGGAATTGGAGGCAACATACATGCTGTCTTTGGAAACCAGAGGAGTGCTGTGCACATAAAGAAGGCTATTGATGTAACAGCTAAAGTGGACCCAGTGGTGTGGTTAGATATTTGAAGTAAAATACTAAGTAGAAGAAAAAGAAATGGAATGACACATGTATGACATTATGCATCTAAATTAAAATCTCACACATTCACCAAAAATATTACACTTTTTCAAAAGTAGACACATCACTAAGGGTGGTGAGAGAATGGAAGAAGAGATGGAAGTTCAGAGGAGAAATTATTATTAGTGATACAAAAATAAAAGAGGAGGCTGCTTGAACCATTGGAGATATACATGAAGCTTATCTATATAACAAGATGATGGATGTTAACCTCTTCCCACATTTCACGAGTGCACAATAGATACTCAAGCAATGATAGCTTGATCATCATCAAAACTGCTGCCTGGGGTGTCCTTAAGAATTCTACCTAGCATATTCCTATTAGTGTAACAAGTGATGTGCGGGTCTACAGAGAGATGCAGCTTTCTGCTGGGATAAAGGTTTGCAACCTTAGAAACCCTAGGAAGTGGTTCTTCTCTATCCCATAGGATTGCTAAGAATTGGCATCAACTCAGTGGCAGAGGCTTGGGGTCTCAAGGTATATATCATCACATATATACCCAGACTCTTCTAGATGAAGATGGGCACTATCCTCCTTCTCCACCATAGAGACTCATCTAAATCCAAGACAGTCTCTCCCAGATTTATTAAGTGACTCACGGAAAAACTACCTAGAAGTTGCGTGCCATTGTCCAGATGGGAAATTGAGGGCAGAGAGGGCCAAAGATTTGATTAAGTCACAAGCTGAATTAGAGACAGTGCCAGAACTTGAACTAGGTCATTCCATGTGTACATGTATCCTCTTCCTGACCACATAGGGCCAGCAATACTCTCTCTGGTACACTAAGATAAAACCAGGGAAGTCCCATGGGGGCAAATTTCCATTGTGTTAGAGATGTCTAGGACTCTGTCCACCAGCTACTGGGTGACTGAGACACAAAGAGGTCTAGAAATTATGGAAAGCAATGGATATTCTCGCTGATGAGGCAGAAGGGATAGCAGCCAATGGTGTCATTTCTAAATACTGTTATCATTGAAGATGACCATGTTCTAGAAGAGAAATTGTAGCAGTCGTGGCTATGAACTTTAGAGAGACGGTAAATAGCAGAGGGAACATAAGTCACGGGTAAAGAATATAAGTCCTTCTATCTAATCAGCCAAGTAAGCCCCCTGAACTCTAGGTTGATCTCTGAATGGTGAGTGCTGGGTGTTTCATGTCTACCTGGAGGAATGCAAGAGGGTGAAAGGAGACCTTGTCTCACTGAATCTGAAAGACACCGAGAAGTCCATGAGTGAAAATCAAAATTGGGCAGCCCCAGCATTCTAGAGAGAACAAAGAACCAAGTCTTACCTGACACTGGAGTGAATGTTCTGCAACTGTTTTCCACAGTTTGGTCACTCATGTGTAATTCCAGAACTGGGATGTTCAGGCTTTGGCTTCAAGAAGCTAGGACAACAAGAACTTCAATCAGGGGTTTTCCATTTTCCATAAAGAAAGTCTAGTTGGTATTGTCAAAAGTGATGTCACACTCATTGTCAAAAAGATGATTCTGACTCATAGCAAATCGATGGGGCAGAGTAGAACAGCTCTCTAGGGTTTCAGAATCGTAAAGCCTCTCTCATCTTTCTCTTGTGGGGTAGCTCGTGTAGGCAGCTGTGCCAGGAGGGCCCCACAATGGTGCTGCTTTTCTCGAACTCTAGGTTCCTGGAGAGAACTGAATGTTCACCATCATCTGGGCAAACTCACTTAGTTTACCACCCAGCTTCCTTTGGTTTGGTTTGGTTTAGAGAAGCAAATCATCTCATTTAAAATCCATCCTTCCCCCTGGATTCTCTTACAGCTAGAAGAAGTTATATGGCTTAGGTCTGACCACTGAGGTATACGCAGAGTAACTTCTGGACCAAAAAGGTCCCCTGTGTCTTCTGGACCTTTGCATCTTTGTAACTAAAAATAGTGATGATGTCTGGAGGCACAGCCACCTCTTTGTATCCTAAAGATGAAGACATTCTTTTAGGGTTGGGGCAGGGAGAGTAGAAAGGGGGAACCTGAATCCTCAATGACTTTGTAATATCACTTACTTTGTTTTTCTCATCATCTTATTGGGGGCTCTTATAGTTCTTATAAGATTCCACACCTCAATTGTATCAAGCATATTTGTACGTGTTGCCATCATCATTCCCAAGGCATTTTCTGCTTAATTCCTTGATATAAGCTCCTCTTTTTGCCTCCTCCTTCTCTCACCTTCCTGTACCCTTGAACAATTATATACTATTGTTGTTGTTTCATATCTTACACTGTCCTTTGTCTCCCTTCACCCACATTTCCATTATTCATCCCCTCCACACTTACACACACGTGTGTGCACATGCGCTACAAATCCAATCTTTGTGATGGGTTTCCCTTTTCTCACCTTTCATCTCCCTACCCTCATGATATCACTACTTCCATTACTGTTCCCAAAATCATTATCTTTCCTGAATTCCCTATGTCAAGAACAACTTGGTTCAAATAGCTCTACCAACCATAATTTGATTGACCCTGAGAATCAATCAGGATTTCCCATTTTATAGATTTGCCAAAGGTGTATTATTTTCCCTTTGGGCTTTCACAATTATTGTGTCACTGTTTATATATTGCTGGTGCTTGTATCGAACACCAACCTTTGTGAAGACCCCATGGACCTCCATCCCCATATTTCTGTACCCAAACCCATATCATATTCCGACCTAGATAGCCAATCGGCTAGCTTTCAATATATCACCATTGTATTCTTCATGCCAAATCCTTG
>PVJH01006571.1:0-85882 GCA_004026705.1 Nesogale talazaci | reverse complement strand
GCCTGCAGTAGCACTGGCTCCTTGGGGGACCAGGTACTTTCCTGAACAGATCACATCACTCAGCTCTTCCTGTGCCTTTACTGTAAACTCTTAGTTTACTGTGACCTAAAAGGAAAGACAAAGGGGAGAGAGAGACAGAGAGAGAGAGAAATAGACCAGCAGGCAAGCTGGCAGGCAGAGACCTAAACAGTGGTGGGTGCAGGTGAGGGGGGGATCCCAAAAGACAGGGCACACTCCATCATTTCTTAGAGCTCAGGGCTGTGAGAGGTAGACCCCTCCCTATCAAGAAGATTGAGGCCCAGAAAGAGGCATTTCTTGCCCATGGGAGCTGAGTAGACAGACCTGAAACCGTGGCCCTTGTGACACTTTGCGCAGAGCTCTTGCTGCCACCTGTAAGCAGTCCAGAGTCCTCCCTATATGCTAGAGCCTTTGGAAAATGGGGCCCTTAAGAAGGAGGGGGCGGGCCCTGCCTCACAGACCAGTGGGAAAGACAGACTCAGACAACTCCCTCTACCCACAATCAGAAGGTGAAAAGGTTCAAAAGTACAGAGAAAGACTTTGATGGTCAGGATGGGGAGAACAGAGGTGGGAAAGGCATCTGCCAAGCCTTGACAATTAGATTTTTTTTAAAAAATTAACTTTGAGGGTGTTCATTGGGAGAAGCGAGGTCATGGAAGGTCAGGGAGTGAGCTGGGCAAAAGCCTGAGCGGGGAAGTACCCAGTGTAATCCTGGTGAGTCACCTGTGATGCGGGCTTAGTTTGCTTGCAGGGGCCATTGCAGAGAACTGATTAAGAGAGCGATTCCACCAAAGAGTGAGCATCCCAGCACCAAGAGCCTGCCCTGCTGACTCTGGGGCAGGCACAGCGTGGGCACACCCTGATTAAACAGCTGTGGAGCCTGGCTATTCTCACTGTTGTTAGGTCTTCCCTATCCAGCTTTCTACTTCCCCATGCATCTGGCGCAACTAAAAATCCCATGGCCTGTGTCTGGTGCCCCTTAGTCCTCAAAGGAATATCCAAGTTTTCCGACACTTTAAAGAGTTCTTGTGCAGCCGATTTGCCAATGCAATGCCCCTTGGATCTCTTGACTGCTGCTCCCATGACCGTCGATTGTGGAGCCAAGCAAGATGAAACCCTTGACCTTCCTTTTCTCGTGAAGTGACCTATGGGTCCTGCTGAAAGGATGTCGCTCTTCCTTACACGGAGCTGTCTTCCACTCTGAAGGCTGCAAGCCATGGTCTTCAGCAGCAGCTGCTTCAAGTCCTCCTCACTTTTGCAAGCAAGGTGGCACATTGGGGGTTGTCCATCAGCCTTCCTCTCATCCTGAGGCCAACCCGAGCCCTTCGGCACCAGTGCAGTGCAAATGCATGCTCTGTGATGGAATGGGTGCTCTGCAACCTCTGTGATGGAATGGGTATTTGTGCAGAAACCCCAAGGCTCACCTACCAAGCAATGCCCCTCAAATATCCCACATCCAGAAGCACAGAAATCCTTTGTAATCTTTTGTAAAACAGGTGTCTTCAAACTGGTTCTGCCAATATTGCACCATTACCTGCCTGCAGGCTTTAGGAAGCAGTTTGCAATTCTTCCAGGAGATAACTGGGCAGAAACACTGGGGCTTTTTAGAGATTGGGGTGCTCTACTTTTGACCCCATCATAGAGGTCAGGAGAAGGGTGTGCCTTTCTCCACCTCAAACCAACACAGAAAGGTTGACCAGTGACCTCAAGAGTTCGATGGTCTTGATTCCATCAGAGAATGGGTATTTCTATTTACTAAGCCCATCAAATCTCTGACTATTGTATGCTTTGGAAAAGAGTGTCTAAATTTGAATATAAATGGAAGCATTCAGGATCTATCAAGAAGCATGCCTTTTTTCACTCATTGGAACAATTTGGAGTGTTATCTTTACTGCTGCACATGAATCTGCTTCATTAGTTTTGACTGCTGTCTGGTGATGCCATCACATCTATTTACCCATCTCTGAGACAATACAAAAGAAATGCACGGTCAGTGAGGGAAAATTGGAATACACAAAAGGAGAATTTGTTAAAGCCTGTTTTACAGAACAGCAATTCAGGCAAATCACTCCCTGCAGAGTGGAAGTTGGAGTCACACAATGGAGACAGGAGGCAGGGAAAGACCAAGACCATTTTGAGGTATCCACGGCCTGGTCGCACAATGAATTAGTGGGAGCCAGGTTTCCAAGGCCATGTTGCTGGGCCGCAAGCCCCAGGGCTTAATGAGCTACAAATGTAGCTCTCAAGGCAACAAACCAGATATGCCGAGGGAAAGACATGAAAAGTTTGTGCTAGTCACAATTCTTCTTAGAGATGAGAGAAGAAATCACAGAGAAACAGTACACTGTGGGCTCCCTCAGTGGTGCTAATGCGGGTAATGCTCGGTGCAGGGCTAGGGAAATCAGGTACTCTGTTCTTTTCCCATTGGAACCTGCCACTTCCAGAGACCCTGTAGGATGCAAAGTAGGGGGATCTGTGTACGTAAGGAGCACAGGGTCTTCGGGGAGAAAAGAGAGGGAGTGAAACCTCACCTGCTCCTCACTGAGATCTGAAGTGAGAGCGGTTATGGTTTGAAAGTACGGTCCAGCAGGGTCCACATCTAACCCAAAGATTAGGAGAGCTCCAGGAATAAAGTGACGAGGAGGGCAGGGAGAGCCGAGAGGAGCGACGGAGGCTCAGCACAAATGCAGCCAAATTCCCACAGGGAGAGCTGGTTTGGGTACAACTTTTGAGCAATGCAGTCCTCTGGCAAAGTGGGCGATGATGCCGAGGCTCAAAGATCTAATTGAAGAAAGCAATTGCCACAGAGAACAAGCAAGAGATCTGCAGCTGTGCAGGGATTTTGACCAACAAGCATATCACTTACTATACGAGGGGGTAACCCCAACATACACACATACATACAAAATAAACAGAATTTCTTTTTTCCAAAGCTATTCAAGTAATTTTTTAAAAACAAAACAACCGTATTACTTTCAAAGTACTCTCCGTTACACTTCATACATTTGTCAATCTGTGATTCCATTCTTGGAAACATGTTTGCAACTTCTCTGTTTGGATGGCAGACAGCACCTCCCTCATTTCTTTCGTCACCTCTTCTCTATGTCATCGTATCACTGTCTTTCCATGTCCCTCGTCATTAGCAGAAACAGAAAGAAGTCGCATGGAGTGAGGTCAGGTGAGTCAGGGGTGAGGGGCAAGAGAGGCAACCTATTTTTTTGGCAAAAACGGGTGCACTGAGATGAGTGCAGGAGCAGGTGCGTTGTCGTGGTGGCAAGGCCAGGCCCGGTCTGCCACAAATCAGGCCTTTATTTGTCACACTGTGTTAAGCAATCTTTTCAGGACCTCGAAGGAGAAGGTTTGAATACCAGTCTGACTCGGTGGAATGAACTCCAAATGACTAGGAATGGACACGTTTGTCCATTCGGGAAGTTGATGGACATCCAGAACGAGGTGTGTCATCAATCGACCGTTCAGTTCACCTTTTGAGAAATGAGAAAACCACTCATACACGTGAGTCTTTCCCATGGTGTTGTCCTTGTGAGTTGTGTTCAATCACAACAGTTTCTGTTGTATTTTTTCCTGCGCAGAAAACAAAATTTGACAGCCACGTGCTGTTCTCTTAAATCATCCATCAAAAGAAATGAGGATGGAATGAAGTTACCTTTATGAAAAAAATTTGTGTGATAAGAGAATACCTTCCCAGGCAACACCACTGGGTACACTAACTCAGAGGAGGTTGCTGGATGCCCACCTCGAGGGGGGGAGGGGTAGGGGAGGGAACATGCTTACTATAAAAGTTCCACTCTGGCCAGCACCACTCCGGGGCTTTGGGGGGATACTCCCTTTTAGACCAGAAAAGCAGCCACAGGGTTCTACAGGATGAAGGGCACACAGCCATTCCATGTGGCAGGAAGAAGCCATGTGCACATTTCAACTTTCTCCTTTGACTTGAAGTTGGAAAGAACTGATGCTCTTGAGTTAGTACCTAAAGTTCATGAAAAAACACTGAGAGGTAGGGGGCCTAAAAATATAGAAAGAAATGCTGCCATCCCTTCTAATTCCTGTTTCATTAGTTTTGACTGCTGTCTGGTGATGCCATCACATCTATTTACCCGTCTCTGAGACAATACAAAAGAAATGCATGATCAGTGAGGAAAAATTGGAATACACAAAAGAAGAATTTGTTGAATCCTGTTTTACAAAACAGTGATTTAGGCAAATCACTCCACTGCAGAGTGGAGGTTAGACTCACGCAATAGAGACAGAAGGCAGGGAGAGACCAATCCTAATGGGTGAGGGTATTCAAGCGATCAGGAGGGTGACTTTATTTGTACCCTGAATTTGTGAAGGAGATGATAAGAATTTTAGAAACATCTTGTCCCCCAACCTATCAAACTATGTCTCCATATATTTCCCCTAGTTTGTTTTCCAAAGGTAAAAGCAAAACAAAATAGAAAGTGTAGGACAATGATGATTGCATAAAGTCATCCTTACTCACCACCCAACGAGAGCTCAAAAAGAAGTGGAAAAACAGAAACATGCAATTGTTGCTGTGAAAGTGCATACACCTAACATTGGCATAAGTATGGGCTGTGACATTTTATGCAGTCCACATACAGAGCACGGCAGAGAAAAAAGGAATCGAAAGCATTTTGCCCCAAGAACGGTTCCCTCATTAATACAAATCAGTTGTCATGGTTGTTGGAGCCAGACATTTTGCACAGGACTCATGA
The DNA here is from genome assembly GCA_004026705.1 of Nesogale talazaci. Lineage (NCBI taxonomy): Eukaryota > Metazoa > Chordata > Mammalia > Afrosoricida > Tenrecidae > Nesogale > Nesogale talazaci. The sequence goes on along the minus strand of PVJH01006571.1, from coordinate 81,128 downwards.
AATCACCCAATTCCTGGGGAATCTTGCCATTAAACCTTAAACCATCCATGAGATCTATGTACATGGCAGAGAAACCATCAGTACCAGTTACCATCGCGTGCCTCGCTCGCCTAAGAGAAGCAATTCCAGTCATCACATTAGGGGTGAGTTAATGTTTGACCAGCATGAACAATGCAAAATATTCAAATGGCCCTCAGTATAAGAAAAGATGTCACACCCCTGCTATAAAGGCATGCTGGGAGGTATTTCCAGCGGACCTCCCAGACCAAGACAGAGTAGAAAGAAAGACCTGGGGACCACACCCCAAAATTGGCCAAAGAAAACCTTTGGGGTAAGAAGATACCATTGTTCTGTATAGTGCTACACGAGGCACTGGAAACACAGTTGGGAAAGAGCCTTCTCCTCAGAGTAGTGGGCCTTAATGACGTGGATGGAGGGAAGCCTGGTGTTCTATGACTCTCCAATGAGAAGTCACAGCTGCAAACATCCACTAGTATCATTGAAATGTAGATGGTCTGCGAAAAATCAGGAAAACCTTCCGTGAGATGGATTGACACCCCAGCCCAATCATAGGCCTGAATAAATCAAACACCGCCGACAGTACAGGGCCAGGCAGCATTCCGTTATCATAGAGCCAACTGGAAGGTGACTATCAACAATGAGCTCTGAAATGCACGTTTCTTCTTGCCTTCTGCCCTGTTGCCACCTACAATGAACAAATAGACAGTATAAGATGTAGTATCCTTGTTGTCCCAATCCACTGTGGCTAATCTCTAAATCCCAAATATCTCTGAGTTAAAGCAGAATGGAATTCATGCAGCTAGGTGTGAACTCTTGCTCTATCATTCATTCTATTTGTGACCTGGAGCAGATTATTTTAGCTTTCTGTGCCAAAAATTGGTACAATTGCATAAACCATGCACTAGGAATGCTTGGAGTATTCCGCATGGCAATATGTACTAGAATATGGTGAACATTCATGTCCTGTGAGATGTGCTTATCTGTCTGCTCTAACTCCACCCTGAAAAATTCAATTTGTGTTTTGCATTCTTGATATGAAATGCTAATGAAGACTAGTGGGCAGCAGTGGCATTTCTAAACATTCTCCAAGATATGCTCTCAGGAGGCATACCCAGCACCCACACAGCCCTGAGGGAACAAGGCTTCAAGTTGGGGACCTTCTTGTTGTTTTGCCAAATCAGAGTGCCCTATGATAAGACGGAGTTCCCCACATGCCTATTTCTCAGCCTCAAAAAATCCCAGAAGTTTAACAGCCTCTGAGTTTAAATTGCATGTGGGTTAATTACCTTAATCTATGTAAATATTGATCCAAAGGGCATTGGAAAAACTCAAAGGCATGCCTATAGTCCATTGTCTTTAGATTGTGTTTTGCAAATATATATGCATCTATTATTGCTTTTTTATTGCTTTTGATTGCAATGAATGACTTTTGTGGACTCCTGGATAGGTTTAAGTACCCCCCTTTGGGATAAAGAAAGCTGTGTTCCAAAAGGTGAAGAGCTTCACTCATGGCCACGTGGTAAGTGGTAAGGTGGAAGCCAAACACAGAGAATCCCTGGTAAGGGTGACCTCATGGAGATGACACTCTTGGCCGTGGATGTGCGTGGACATTGCCATTTGTTCTATGACCTATGGCACATGTCACCTCCTTTCCTGTATGAGTGGATTTGCTAGAAGCTGTGAATTTATCAAACAAAAGATTAAATCCAGTCCTTTGTATTCACACTTTAGAATGATTATTTGGCAGAAAATATATGCTTCCTGACTCTGCTGGAGTTTTCGGAACCATACAGAAAAAGGGGGATTTAGAGACAAACTCTTCTACATCTATTTTCTTTTCCCTTTTACTGAATCTTTTTATTGGGGGGTTCTTTGGGGGGGACCACTGCCCTCTGGTGGCAGTGGGAGGCCCAGTCTTGCTCCTGGAGAGCTGCTGCTGGATTTGAACTGCCAGCCCTGTGGGCTGCAGTCCCACACTCAACCACAATGCCTCCAGGGCTCAGCCCTATCGGGTGGTTCTTACAGCTCTTATAACAATCCATACATCTAATGTATCAAGGACATTTTACACATATGCTGCCATCATCACTTACAAAACATTTTATTTCTACTCGTGTCCTTAATATCAGTTTCCCTTTTTTCCCTCCCTCTCCCACCCTTCCACTCTTATGAACACTTGATACATTATAGATTATTATAATTTTCATAGATTATACCAACTACTCTCTCCCTTCACCCACATTTCTGTGATTCATTCCCCTGGGTGTTAGACATCAATCATTGTGATCAGTTCCTCCTTTCTCCCCTTTCTCCCCACATGCTCCCCCCAATTCTCACGCTATCACTACTCCCCTTGTTAGTCCTGAGGGCTTTATCTGTCCTGCGTTCCATGTGCGGAGAGCTCTGATCTGTACCAGTGTGCGTGCTCCAGTCTAGCAGGATGTGTAAGGTGGACCTGAGGTCATGATAGTCGGGAGGAATCCTTAAAGAGCTAGAAGAATGCTGTGTGTTTCCTTGGTGCTATACAGCACCCTGGCTGCCTCATCCCTTCCTCGTGACCCTTTTGTGAGAGGAAATCCAATTGTCTATAGATGAGCTCCATTCCACACACCCTTGTTCACATTGATATTACTGTTTGTTTTGAGTCTTCTAATGCCTGATACCTGAGCCTAAAGACACCCTGTGATCACACAGGCTGGTGTGCTTCTTCCATGTGGGCTTTGTTGCTTCCCTGCTACATGACCTCTTGTTTAACCTCAAGCTTTTAAGAACCCAGATGCTGTATTTGCTAATACCTGGGCAACATCAGCCTTCTTCACCGTATTTGTTTATGCACCCATTTTTATTTCAGCAATCCCATCAGGAAGGTAAGCATCACAGAATGCCAGCTTACTAGAACAAAATGTTCTTGAGGGAATACTTGAGTAAAGGCCCAATGTCCATCTGCTACCTGGATAGTTAACATGTAAATATATGTTCATAGACCAATATCCCTATCATTATGTATCAATATATTTATGTGCTTGCCCGTTTTTGTACCTCTAGAAATGTCTTTTGCTCCTAGTTCTTTCCTATGTTTCCTTTTACTTTTCTCCTGTCCCATTATCATGTTCAACCTTTGGCTCTCAGCAATTCCTTTCAGTTATGCTGCACTTGATCAAACCCCACCACGCATTTCACACCCTCACCATTTATTTTAGACCTCCTGTTACTCCCTTGTTCTTGGGTTTTTTGACTCCCCCTCCCTTTCCCTCACCTCCCCCCTAGAACTGTGGATCCCATTGTTTTCTCCTTGTGATTGTTTATCTTTCCTATCTTATATAGATAGACATGAAAAATATAAAGAAGAACTGACCCTTATGTATGTTTTCTGATGGTGTCTGACAAGGTGCCAAGCCCTGCCCCCTGAGTCTGAAGTCTATTTGGGGGATTCCTCTGGAACTGTGTTGCTTCCTTCCCCTTGCTGCTCCATTGTGCTTCCTCTGTGATGTACCCCAGTGGGGTAAGTGGGGGAGTGGTGTCAGACCAGGAACAAATCCCACACTGTGGCTCCAGTGCTGTCTCCTGCAGTGCTATGGGTCAGTGAGGGGACCTCGTGTCTCATGGTGGGGCAGCCCTAAGGCCCTCTCTTGTGCTCAACATGGGGCTTGGTGGTCCAGAATGCAGCTCTCTCTCTCTCTCTCTCTCTCTCTCTCTCTCTCTCTCTCTCTCACTCACTCTTAGTTTGATCCCATGTGACCTGAGCAGATCTGCCAGTCTTCATGGGCTACATCTTCCAAATCCTTCTACTTCTTTGGTAATTCCTTAAAGCCAATATCCTCCCTGAATGTTCTAACATAAAATAATAGTATTATTCAACCTGAATTCTAACAGCAGTTCCTTGGATGAATTAAAAAAATATGTTCATGAAGAAAGAAATTTAATATGGAAAAATACAAAAATGTAATCATCCTTGATTTTATTATGTGTATCATATATATATATATATTTATATGTATATCATATGTTTGTGTTTCCTGTCATTTTTCTAGGCTATGAAAGTTATCTCCTGAGCCCATTCCACTCACACTTGTGCTTCTTGGGTGTAAATATCATACATCTTCATATTGCTATTTACAGAGTGCAATAAGAGAATACTATGCCCAGAAATCTTGATTACTTTACAATGTAAAAACACTAATTTTTCAAGATTTTCTCCTGGCTATTTTTCTAAACATCAATGAATTGGCCCCCTTCTTTATAAGCAGAAAACCAACAACAATAGAGTCAAGACTCCAAACTCACTGCCAGCAAGTTGATTCTGACTCAGCGCAATCTTAGAGGGCAGACTGGCACTGGCCCTTTGGGTTTCTGATGACTTTAGAACTTTACAGAAGTAGGCAGCGTCATCTTTCTTCACCGGAGCGGCTGATGCGTCAAACTGCTGACCTGCGATCAGCATTTCAGCATAGCCCACTGTGCCCCAGGGCTCGCTGACATGACCCTGGAGCACAGTGTAACGCCCCTTCTTCAGGCTGCCGAGACTCTAGATCTTTGGGGGAGCAGACAGATTCGTCTGTCTCCCAGGGAGAGATGGTAGGTTTGAACTGCCAACCTTATAGTAACCTAATGCTGTTCCACATGAGAGGTACACACTGCTCCTGAGTCCATGCCCACTCTACAGCGACCCGCCGTGGGTTTCTGCGACTGCAAATGTCTATGGGAGTAGGAAGCCCCATCGTTCTCCTGCAGGGCTGGTGATTTCGACCTCCTGTCCAATTCCAAGTCCTGGTCAATGAGATCTAGGAGTGCAGGGACCTCTAATCCTCCTGAAAACAAAAGAACACAGAGGTGAATGTCTGCTGTACATTCGACAGAGTCTTGATCCCATGATGGACAGAGATCCACGCCCAATACAGAGGAAGTTTGAGGAGAATGTGTTTGAGTGTGTGTGTGTGTGTGTGTGTGAGAGAGACAGAGAGAGAGACAGAGAGAGAGACTAGAAAACCAGGGAATGATTCTCGTTTTACTAGCAGGAATAACTCACCAAAATGTGATTTAAAATCTCTCTATTGGAAATACCATTTCTCTGTATACACATCATCTTTCTCCAAAGTCCCCATGGATCTTCAAACCTCTGAATATCTCATACCTCAAAAAATATTTGTAGGGAGCACCACAAAACCAAAATTCCTCACAGCCTTGCTGCACAGGGGAGAGTGTCCTGTGGGTTTCAAAGACAGGAATCCTTCACAGGAGTAAAACACCTCACCTTTCTCCCATGATCAGTTGCTGGATCCAAACTGCTGACTTTATGGTTATAGACAATGCAGTGCATAACCCACTCTGCTGCTGTGGCAGTCACTTAATCTGGTGTCAGTTTGAGGATTAAGAGTGTCAGGGTGGAATCTAGCCTGTCAATCTGGAGATAGCCAATGCGACCTCTGTGTGGGATTGACTTTCTCCATATAATTCCTCAGTCCCTTAGAGATGCTCTACTGACAAGACTCAAGACTGACTCCCTGTGGGACATACCAAAGGAGAAGCCACATGGGCTTACCCAGATGGAACCAGACCTATGAAGTCAGAAAAGTCACGCAGAGACTCCTGCCAGTGCTGAGATGCTTGAGAAGCCCCAGAGAGGTCCCTGCCGGTGCTGAGACACTCTACCATCACTGGCTACACAAGACTCTGCACCCACTGGTCCCTGATTATCCTGGTGTCATTGCATGTGCCTCGTGAATCTGAAGAGGACTTTGTATCAGGCTGGTATCAGACATATGGGTTAATATCAGACTATGGGCTTGGACTGGAATGGTTTGGGATTATTTCTCGAAAGTCCATTCCTCTTGTATATAAACATCTCCCTTATATACATACGTGTGTTTATGAATTTGTTTCTCTAATCTACCCAAACTAACACAGCTGCCAAGAAAGCCTTATGGAGAAGTTCTGCTCTGCATGCATGGAACCACCAAGAGTCTGAATTCTCTCAGCACCAATGAACGACAGCTGGTAGGGAAACAGAATGTTCGAGAAAAAGATTAATTTCTTCAAAAACTTCCTCTAGGTTGAGGGTGAGGGTAGTAGAAATTTTTTTTTTGCAATCCCTTTTCCACCACACCACACCACCTCAAGCCCAGACCACATTTAGCAGTGTGCAGAGGCATCATGGGGTTGCCAAACCCAGAGGGAGGAGGTCAGTAGCGTCCTGTGGGTTGAGGCCAAGGATGCAACACTACAACGTATCTTCTAGCAGGCTATTATGAAGTCCATAATGTCAAGAGAGTCACAGGTGAGAGACCTCCTTCCCTAACTATGAATGAAGATTCACTCCAAGGACATTTGAAAGAGGAGAGAAAACCAGGGGACCAGAGAACAAGGGAAGCAAGGCCACAAATGACGCAGCCTGTGAAGGGAGCAACTTAGAGTGAAAACTGGGACCACATTCTCTCTAATCCATCCCCACACTAAAACATTTCCCAGCATTATTAAATATGCCAAAGCAGGGCATTTAGTGGCTTCATGATATTCCTGTATACATATGCACTCAACTTTTAAACCAATTCCTTATCTCATACAACCAGAGTATTTCTAATTTTCTGGTGATCTCAACAATAGAGCAATGAACACATCTCTGTGGACACCTGTTTTCTACCTTATATTCTTAGATGTGGAAAGCCTGCATGAAAGGATTTGTACAATAGTATGTCTTTTGAAATATTTGAGTCCTAACCAAATGGAAAACCAAACCCATTGCTTACAATCTAATTCTAACGCCTAGCAAACCTATTTCAGATTTCCAAAGCTGAAAACTTTTTCAGGCACAGAAAACCTCCTGTTTCTCCCATGGCATGGCTGGTGGATAGTCCAATGGGTAACCAGCGACATTTGTTCAATCCATTCTTCTGCCAAACATGATCGTTTCTAGGGTTTTCAACCATTAAACCAAAAAAGTAGTAGCCGATGCTGTGGGGTGATTTGGGACTGCTAACCAAAGGTTAGAACTTCAAATTCATCTACTCCTATGAGAGAAAAAGATAAGATTGCCTGCCTCCTTAAAGACTTACAGTGTGGCCCTTTGCACTTTCCCCCTCTACAGAAATATCCCTACAGATTTCTTAAAGTAGAGATGTCTAGAATCTAACTGGAGACCTCTTCATGAAGGAAAAGTACATTTCTATCTGTCCTGGTTCCATACAGCCACCTTGGACCCTTTAGGCCATCTTAGATGAAGATCCATCTATCGAAGGGCAATTTATTGAAGAAATGTATTATGAGAGCTGAGCCCTGAACTCAGCGCTGCTGTTTATCCTCCAATACTATGCATTGCTCTCAGCTAACTCATCCAGTTACAGAGTCTGTAAAAGTACATTCCAGAAGGGATGATGCATGAATAAATTAATCTCCTTTGGACCCCTGAGATAAGATTCTCTATTTGTGTATATAATCAGTGATTTAGCCTGCTTCCTTAAAAACCACAATCCTTTATTTATACAACCATTGATGCAATAGTAGCTTCCTTGAGCAAGATTCAGGCATCCAGAATATAAACTTAACAATAACACCTTGCTGGAGGCATCGAAACAATGCAGTGTGATGCTATGTTATTTGTGTCCCTCCTGCCCTTTAAGATCCAGATAAGATTAACGCAAACCACCAACGCTGTGCACGCTGCCCCATGAAGAGTCAAAGCCTATTGGGTTTTGACAGATTGGAGGGTAAGGGAGTGGTGCATTTTGAAATTTCTCTTTCTGATTCAATGTATGTTATATATTCCACACTGCTGAAATCTGGATCAACAAGCCTAGCCATTCCTTCATATTTGCAGAGACAGAGAGAGAAACTCTCTCACAGTTAATAAATAGAATACACTTACTGCCACTGGAAGCAGCAGTAAAGACTTGCACCATCATATTGCCTTGGGCAAATCTCCTACAAAAGGTATCTCTGAAGGGTTAAAAAACAATGTCCCTTTAAGAACTAAAGGGCACTTGACCTAAACCATGATATTTCTAATGACCTCACAAACATTCACCAAAAAAGAATTGGAAGCATTTGAATTATGGTGTCATCAAAGAATATTGGGGATGCCAAAAGCACGCCAAATCAGCTACTAGAAGAACAAAACAAATCTGTCTTGGAGAATGTAAAGCCAGAATTCTCTTTAGAAGTGAGGATGGTGAGACTTCTCACAGGCTTCAGACAGGTTATCAGGATGACCCGGTTTTGCTTGGTAAAGCAAGAAGTCAGGGGCAAAGAGGAAGCCCTTCAATGAGATGCTGACAAACTGACTGCAGTAAGAGCAATGGGACAGCTGTGAGGCCAGGGCAGGGCGAGGTAAGGTAGTGTTTTCTTCTATTGTACAAAACAGTAGAACGTCACTATGAGCTGGAATCCACTCAACGGCCTCCAAGAACAGTATCTGGAGATTTAAACAGGAGATAGAAAAAGGTTACCTCACAGCAATATTCAACTTCTAATTGAACATTCAGCATTTCCCTTGTGAAACTTTCCTCAGGTTACCAGCATGCAAGGGAGTTCCCAGGGGTACTTTTCCCAGGGTCGCCATCAGACCACAGAACCCCCCTCCAGGTCTGCTCAGGCCCAAGGAAGCACGGTGTACAGAGCAGAACACGGGTTTATCGCAGTTCCTACCTGCCCCTTCAGTCAGCCAGCTTGAGAAAAGCCCATCTTTGTAGTATGCACCGCGCTTAAAGCTTTTATGGCTCCCATAACATAGGTCCAAATGTTTTGGCATAGTGTGTGAGACAACTCTAAATCCCTCTTCTGCTCTAAGGTTGAACAGCTTGGCTATCCTTTTTCTTTTATTTGAGATACTGCCAACCCCCTTGGGGTCCTCGTTTGATGAATGCTAGTGCTGACTAATAAGATAATAAGTTAACCAAGTTACAAAGCAATTGTAGATAATACCTCCAGGCCATTACTTTCACCAAGGAAAATAAAATACATAGTTTGAAAGCTGGAGACTGGCTCATTTCTCAGGAGATAGCAGGGGCCATAAAACACTATCAAGTGTCCTGTTGGTGTCCTCTCTTTGATCGACAGTCAACAAAGGGATGTGAGTCTCTGCGGATGGGGAGTTCATTCTCTCCCAGGGTGGCTCTGTTGACCTATATCTGTCACCATTGGATCCAGTCCCATCACAGATTGGGGGTGGAGAGGGAATCATTATCCCATTGCTTCTATAGCAGGCCCAAATGCTTTAGCACATGCCTATCTACACATTGGAGGCCACCTAAAACCTCCAACCTTATCAATATGCTCCACTCTTCCCCAATCTATCTGATCCCTATATCAACTGCATTTTGTTTGGTTGTTTTGCCTTGAAGAACTTTTATCATTGTTTAAGACTTGAAATTTTCTGTTAACCTTAAAAGCCACCTACACATCTTAGGCAGGGTAGCTCAGCTATTCCTGTGTCTCCCTGGAGCTCCTCCTACCTTTATTAAAGCACCTATCAGACCATGTTCGGAATGTTGTCCTAAACACCCTGTCTTGCCTACGACACAGGAGAAGTGCATTATCTATTTCTACATCTCTGAGCACAGAAGGCCTTGCAACTAGTGTATTGGTTGCATTATTGCACAACTATGTCTCCTCTTCTCCACCTCAGCCCTTACATTCTATGAAGATAATGACTTGGTTTCTCCTTCGTCATCCATTCTTCTGGCTACACTTTTAGAATTGTCCACTGGTTTTTTTCCCTGAGCATAAATCCCATCTTTCTCTCCCTTTTTGGATATGCTTCCATAGCTCATTGTCACAACTGGGGCTCACACACAGGCTCCAGAGGGCCCCAAGAATGCTACTCAGCAGCAAGTAATTATACTTATGCAATTACTCAGGGATGCCACTCTTTGGGTCCCTAAGAGGAGGAAGAGCCGGACCCTAGATCTATGTAAACAGAGAATTGGGTCCCAGGTACCCCTGTAAGACTCCTGGCCTCCTCAGGGATTGCTTCATCTCCACTCACTACTCTATGCGTCCTAACTGTGAAATCACCAACTCTTTTTCAGTTATCTTTGAATTTTTAAAAATTATTTTATAAATAATGCATGTTTCATAGAAAAGTTTTGAGACTCAGAGCCACCAAAAATAAAGGGTGCATCTAGTTCCCACAGTTAAATAAATACTATTAAAGTTTTGAGATAAGTTTTTCCATATTTTTCCATGTACATATAGAAAGATATCTACATTTTTTTCTTATAATTTATCACCCTGTACTTTCTTTTTTATGAAATATGTTGTGGGCTTTTTCCCTTGTGGAGAAAAAAAACCCAACATACTATATATATGTATATAAATGTCTTTTCGGGTTATTAAAATCCATCTAACATAGGGGTCGTCAATCTTCTGTTCCATACACTGACTTCACAAGAACTGAGAAACTACCTAAAATTGCAAAAAAGAAACGTCTATCTTTGCCTTGGTGTACACTGCTCGACGAGGAAACAGTCCATAACTCCCAAAGTCTCAAAAGAGTTTATAAGTCAACAATTATAAAGATCAAGTCACCCATCATTATTTTTACTGGTTGTGTGATATTCCACAATATGACTATGCCATACTTATTTTTTAAATCTATCATCAGACACTTGTGTCATTTCCTCTATCACAAGCAATTCCACTATGGCTATTTTTGTGGGTGCATGTGCTGATACTATTAAGAGCCTCAGATTAATCCCTAAAAGAATTGCTTACCTTGAACACATGAACTTTTTAAAGATACCTCTGGTTTGTATTTGAAGACTCCCACCCTTAGCCTCCCCAGGTTCACCCTGGACCGTCTCTGATCTGCTCTAGAATCCCTGCTATGCTCAACACTTTAAGGTCATGTCAAGTCTGACTTCACCTAACCACTCTTCACTGACCACTCAGGTAAGGGACTTCAAAGCAGGCCCTTTGGCTCAGAGCTGCATGGTCTCTTTGCACTGATAAGTTGGAAGCTCAGGGCTGGGGAATGGTGGTAAGAGTGGAAGCTTCCATGTTGAGGGTTGACTCAGAGGAATTCTGTTTCAAGAAAAGGATAAGGGTTGAGGTTCTAAGGGGCCTTTCTGTGCCATCAATAGGAAAACCTGAGACTGACCTGTTCAGACACTTAGAGCAGCTTGTGGCCTTCCTTGGCCAGGCTCAGGTGAAGGGCTATGCAGCATCGCTGAGCTGTCTTTCAGAATTAGTCCAAGCATTACTGTGGGGACTGCTCTTATGGTGATTGACCAACTTACCTCTGAAAACACCAGGGAAAACCTACAGATTGTCAAAAGAGAGGCTAAGGTGAATGAAAAGTTTGAGTGGCATCTGAAATTATGCCAAGCAATGGGATGTGGATGTGTGTATATTTTATTTTATTTTACTTTTGCCTATTAGTCCCTTCTTTTTAAAAATAGCATTTTATTGGGGGCCCGTACAACTCTCATCACAATCCACACATCCATTGTGTCAAGCATATTTGTACATTTGTTGCCCTTGTCATTCTCCAAACATTTTCTTTCTCCTTGTGCCCTTGATATCATCTCCTCATTTTCCCTCCCCCCCCTTATTAACCCTTGATAATTTATCAATTATTATTAATTTGTCATGTCCTTTATTTTCAGACATCTACTTATAGACTGTGTTGTTTATCAAAAGTTAGCAAAATAACCAGACTGGTGAAATTAACTCTTCAGGAACTCTTCTGTAAACCACCGTTTCACAATTATTCGAAATAACCTTCCAAACAAGTATAAAAGTGCAAGTCCTGTGTTGAAGTCCCTGCTTTGGGGATTCTAAGGAAGGAAGTAGTCCTATAGCCTTTGTTCACAAAACAATGACACCATCCTCTATGCTTACAGTGAGCAGTCAGGTTCAATAACCTCTTAGTTCACCGAACCTGTGCAGGGAATGGTATCTACTGTGTTGGGAGCAATGGATGGCCAACTCATTGCCAGAAGTGCAGTACCAAGCTGATGCTTCCACATGGCATGGGGAAGGGTGTTCTTGTGGGAGGTTGCTAATGACTGTTTTTCAAATCCATTAGAATGGAGTAGGCAGAACAGAAAGGTTGTCTGTTTGGGAATCACAAAAATGAAAAATATAAACTCTTGACATTTGATAGATTCAAAAAGAAACTTGCTGATGATATAGGCTATCCTTGCCCGATGTCATTTATGAGAGATTTTCTGGTTTATCAGATGTCAACATTTCATTAGAAATGTGAGTAGATAAAATCATTTGATGTGACTTGGAAACTATGCTTTGCTAGTGTATTATATTGAGTAGGTTGCATAGAAATGAACACTTTTTCATCTTATGCATTGCATTTCATTTGCTTCTAGAATCTTCTGTACCTCTAGAGACAAGGATACCTCTAGATAGAGGTTCTACATTTTGGAATGTTAGTTATGGAATCTTACTGTGTATAAAGCAAAACCAAAAACAGCTATGTACTAGTACAGATAAGAGCTCTCAAGACAGGGAATCCAGGACAGATAAACTACTCAGGACCAATAATGAGAGGAGCAATACTAGGAGGGGAAGGGAAAAGTGGGGGAGGAAGGGAGAACTGATCACATTGATCTACATAAAACCCCCTCCCAGGGGGACGGACAATAGAAAAGTGAATGAATGGAGGCAGTGGTCTTTGTAAGATTTGAAAAAAATTATAAATTATCTAGGGTTCATGAGGGAGGAGAGGTGGGGGAAGGGGAAAGTGAGCTGGCACTAAGGGCTGAAGTAGAAAGAAAATGTTTTGAAAATGATGATGGCAACACGTGTAAATATGCTGGACACAATACATGGATGTATGGATTGTGAGAAGAGCTGTACAAGTATCCAATAAAATGATTTATTTTTTTAAGACTATGTGAAACATCAGAAGTGGTCATGTTAAGTAGATACTCTTTTCCTTACAGAAATCTAAAATGAATTTACTTGGCCATATTTGGGGATTCTTCCCTTTTTTTTTAAAGGAACAATAGGGCATCTTAAGTATGTCTGGAATTTTCTTGAAAATGTAGAAAAAGAGTCACCGATTAAATTTGACTTTTCTTTTACTGCCTAGGAATTCCAATTATCTAAATTCCTTAGGAAAGCATGTCTGAAGAACTTCTTACATAATGAAACATAGTCATGTGAGGTATGTGTCTGATGATATTAAAGAAACAAATCCTTAAAACACAAAAATAGGGATAATTTTTTATGTAAACAAAGTTATAAATAATTATCTTTTTTAAGTGCCTGGATTAACTTTTGATATGTACACGAGTGTCAAGGATGATTCTTGGAACATTTCAGCATAGTCCCCACAGCCTTTGACAATGTCCCTATGAGACTCTTTTCTTGTGAAAATACAATTATATGTAATTACAATTTTACTTTTCATTTGCTACTACTTTCTTTTCCTATCTACTTTACTATTAAAGACTGACAATTGGTCATATATGAGTCTTGTCATACACAGTTGCTATATCCTTCCAGACTATCCCAAATAAATGACTCTAAACTTTACAAAGAATGTAAATAAGGTCCCTTTGGATTTCTTTCAGCTGCAATGAAAGGATCTCAGACTAAACAACAGACTGATAAGACTGTGTCTCAAAACACTGGGGTTCAGGCTATATAGCTCTTTCAGATACTATACATGAGATCTTGGGGAATTCACTTAACTACTGAATGACTAAGCAAGAGAGTCCTTGTCCTGCCTAAGTCTGAATACCTCATACTCTAGGTCAGTGGTTCTCAACCTTCCTAATGCCATGACCCTTTAATACAGTTCCTCATGTTGTGATGATCCCCAAACCATAAAATTATTTACATTGCTCTTAATAATCATTATTTTTTTAGTGTTATGAAGGGAGTCACCCCTGTGAAAGGGTTGTTTGACCCCCCCCCCCCCACACACACACACAAAGGTTGCAACCCACAGGTTGAGAACCTCTGCTCTAAGTGAAGACAGGGACAGGGACTCTGACTGAATATGACTCAATCAAATAAGGACCCTCTCTGCACCAAGTCCTTCTGTAGATATACAAGGACTTAAGAACTGAGATGTCTCTAGGAGCTTCCTTAGGAACTACCTTGACTTTTCTCTACTTTCCAATGGGAAGCTGCTAAAAATCTAACCAAGACAGAGCTTCAATTTTCAAGAGCGCTGTTTCTTAATGTGAAAGTATATGAGTGGGTCACACACCACAAGACTAGTCAATTTTGAATGTATTGACTGAAAAATAATTTCAAACTTTCTCAACAAAGGTGAGACAGACCAACCATTTTCAAATGGAAACCTTTGGGAAAATCTCTGCTTACACTTTTTATCCTTTCCTCCACGGTGAGTTATATCTACCAAAGTACCAAGCAAAACTCGCAGATGAGTTCTAAGCCACAGATAATGGATCTGGTGAGAAATGTAACTGAGGTGGCAGAAAACAAATTCTGGTTTTCTGGGGAAAGCTTCTTTCACGATTGAGGGGTTCTAGTTACAGCCACGTCTGCTGTAAATAATCTCAAGGTGTTCCTAAGACTGTAATGATAATGATATCTGATCTGTGACTGCACTAGCTAGATTGTAGGTTTTACGGTGGCAACACCATCCCAAATCAATGATAGTTACAACACAGTTGGATTGTATTCTCTTTCCAGGATGGACATGGTGCTTCCGCAATCGTCAGGGGCTCAGGTTCCTTCTATCTTGTTGCTCTTTCATCCTTAACATGCTTTCCATCTTGAGATCCCAAAGGACTTGTGATAGCTCCCACTACCACTGCAACATTCCTGTTCACAGAAAATGAAAATGGAGAGGATGGGGTCCTTTCTTTAAGGTGTTTAACTTGCTTGATCCAATTCTGTCTCCTTGCAGTGAAGCTAGCCAACCAAATGCTTAGCTATAATTCCACCTAATAGTAAAATTTTATCTAATAATATAAGAAATCAAGCTTCACCAGCAATTGATATACTGGCACCCTCAAGAGTCCTTATGCAGGATAGTCATGTGTCACTTAGAACTATACATCTTATACTTTACTGAGTGTTTGAAAGACCTGGTGTTCTTGTTTGTTTGTTTGTTTGTTTGTTTGTTTGTTTGTTTTGGGGGGGAAGCATCACTGCCCTCAGGTGGTGGGAGTAGGAGGCCCAGCCTTTGCTCCGTGGAGCTGGAATCGAACCTCAATCCCACTGGGCCGCAGTCCCGCGCACAACCACTATGCCACCAGGGCTCAGCCCGGTGTTCTTGTTAAAAGGCAGATTTTCATTCAGAAGGATTAGTATGGGGCTCAAGGTTCTACTTTTAAAAAATTGTTTTATTGGAGACTCATAAAACACTTTTCACAATCTGTACATACATCCATTATATGCAAAGCACATTTGTACATTTGTTGCCATCATTCTTCTCAAAACATTTTCTTTCGACTTAAGCCCTTGGTATTGGCTTCTCCTTTTTTCACTCCCTCCTCACTACCCTATCCCTCAAGGGCTCTTGATAATTTATAGATTATTATTTTTGTCATATTTGTACATTGTCCGATGACTCCCTTCGCCCATTTCCCTGTTGTACATACCCCAGGAAGGAGGTTATATGTAGATCCTTTTAGTCAGTTTCTCCTTTCTACTCTACCTTCCTTTCACCCTGCTGGTATCATCCCTCTCCCCACTGGTCCTAAAGGAATCATCTGTCCTGGATTCCCCATGTTTCCGGTTCCTATCTTTGCTAGTGTACATCCTCTAGTCTAACTGAATTTGTAAAGTAGAATTTAGATCATGATAGTGGGACAGAGAAAGCACTTAAGAACTAGAGGAAAGTTGCATATTTCATGACAAAGGTCCTAAATAATGCCCATACTTTTCTTGCTAGCAGCACATTTTGAGTGGTGAAGGAACATGTGAGGTATCAAGAAAGAGCTGAGACTGGAAGGATCTAGCATTACTCTCATGGAATTGGTCATCTCAGTATTCTAAAACATGCAGTAATTTATGAATATCCAATTAAGTTGATTTGTGTAAGTTAATATCTAATTTTAATGAAGTCAACCCCCACAAGTAATTTAAAATATTCTTATAAAGAACAGCAGATTGAGGTTATACCAATGGTTTAAATATAGTAAAATAAGAAAACTGGCAGCATTGACAGTCCCCTTACACCAAGTATGAGTTCTTTGTTACATTACTAGATAAAAATTTGAAAAACAAATCAGCCAAAAAATTAAAGAGCATCTAACAAGAGATTTTTTTTTTATCTTTAAGGAGGATACTAACTCAGAATGTATTTTTTTCCTTAAGATATTCACTAATGAAAGTACTTTATGTAGCTGATCCATCCAGAAACAAATATAAATATAATAAGCTAAAGAATGAAACTTAGGTTTTTTTCACAGATGCTTTCAATATTTTCTCATTTGCATCATTTAAACCTGGCAGCTTTTTGTATTGGCCAATGTTCCCAGCAGGGACTATCCAGAATTGAAAGCATTATTCAGGCGTGCTTTCTTCGTGATAGAAGATATCAGATGCAATAATTTAAATGAGACTTTTGACAGAGTGTTCAAGAAGATTAGACATCTAAAATTACATTGATATCATGGCCTCATTAAATATTTGAAAAACTTACCTTCAATACTTCTTGTGAGAGGTTAGCACACCCCACACCACAAAAACAAAAAGAAATAGAGGGGAAAAAGTTCCTCTGGGCAGGGCTTTCCCGTCTGTATTTCCTCCCTGCCAAGTGAACATTGAGCAGCTCACTCTGAGTTAGTTCACCAAGTGGCATCGCCTGACATCTCTGGTCACTGCGAATTTTTTCATTTAAGCAGATTCACTCAGACTTCATTTTTGTGTGTGTGATGGCCAATTTAAGAGAACAGCATGTGGCTGTGAAATTTTGTTTCCTACTCAGGGAAAATAGAGAAACTGTTGTGATGTTGAACAAAGCTTACAAGAGCAGTGCTATGGGGAAAACTCAAATGTACAGGTGGTTTTCTCATGTCAAAAGAAAAAGTGAAATGTCATTCTGGATTTCCTGAATGGACTAAAATGTCAGCTCATAGTGCATTTGGATTTTGTTCCACCAGGTCAAACTGTTAATCCAGCTTTCTATTGAGAGCTTCTGAAAAGATTGCATAACAGTGTGTGACCAAAAAGGCCTGATTTGTGGTAGACAGGGGCTGGTTTTGCCACTATGAGACTGCACCTGCTCATGCAGCCACCTCAGTGTACCAGTTTTTGACAAAAAAAAAAAAAGCTCAGCGTGCTTTTCTTTCACCACACACCTGGCTCACTTACCCTCTTTTGTGCAGCTGCTTTTTGTTTCCAAGAATGCAGAAAGACACGAAAGGACAGCAATTTGATGATGTAGAAGAGGTGAAGGAAAAATGAGAAGGTGCTGTGAAGCCATCCAAACAAATGAGTTTGAAGAATGTATCCAAGAATCAAATCCCAAATTTGACCAATATATTAAGTGTCTTGGAGAGTACTTTGAAGGTGGTAAGTTTGTTTTGAAAAAAAAATAAATACATAGCTTGGAAAAATATTCATTTGGGGGTGGGGTACACCATAGTATGTACTTGTGAGTTCTTACTTATCTGATTCAATTATCACAATGCCATAAATATAATGTGACAGTGGTATTCTGATGGATGTCCCATATTATGACAGCCTACATTATGACAGACTACGTACTATAGTACATCATATTTGATTTATTACATTCTAGCCTACACTATACTAGTATCATAGCAGACTATAGAAGGGGCCTTAAAGAAGTCTGTGGGGGGGGGGGATTTTATTATCATTCAATTCCACTTTCCACAAACTTTCTGAAGCCCCTTTGTATTTTGACAAAAATCGAGTGCTAATAGAGCCTTGAAAAACAAACCCAAATCCAATTTCTGCTGATGGTGACCCTGTAGGACATAGCAGAACTGCCCTGAGGCTATGATTTTCACAGAAGCAGACAGTCACATCATTCTGGTGGACTGACAGGTTCTCTCATTTAACAATCAAGCACTTTAACATCAGATGTATGTTATTGTGTGTTCTGAGTCAATGCAAACTTGTACTCATTCATTTTCTGATAGGAATGGACACATTTGCTAAACAGTGGCCAAACCACATGCCAGGTGCCTGAGGCCAAGTTAACTTATCTATCAAAGATGCCACATCTTCTACAGCAGCTGTCTTGAGGGTTCCTACTTTGTTACATTTGCAATAGACTCTGTTCATCTCTAGAAGCCATCTGACTTTTATAGGCACTACACTCAATAATGGAGATATGATGAAAACCACTAACCCTGTCTCCTTTGGGCCTTTAAGGATGGCAATGATCAAAAAGTAAAAACCCTTTTTACTATCATAATAATGAAATGCCATATTTTTGGCCTTATTTTTAAACAACTGTTTATTGGCACTTCATCTGCATGCCATACAATTCAGTAGTTCAGTCACATCACAGGAGTTGTACAATCATCACCACAATCCATTCTAGAACACTTTCTTCTTTGCACTCCTTCATGTCATTATTTTAAATCGTGATAAAAAAATAAACAACAAAACTTTCTCTAATCAGCAACTTCTACAAATACAATTGTCATTGATTATACTTTTTATTGCACAACCATTATTGATCTTTTTAAAATCATTCTACCACATTAACATAAGATTAACATAAACTCAATACAAAAGCTTTTTCCTTCATGCATGGCAACTATTGGTCAAATCTAGTTTCTTTCTTTCTTTTTTAAGTAGTTTTTGATATAGTATCCACATATCATACACTTCCACTGTTAAATCAATTTTAAAAGCTGCATGTACATACATCATCACAGTCGGTTCTAATGCTCCCTTCACCTCCCCTATTCATTACTTACTCCCCAACTCCCTCATCCCAACCCAAGTCCCATTGACTCAGTTATTGTCTCTCTGTACCCACTCCATCTGTACTTCACAAACTGGAAAACCCAACAGAAACAATAAAAAATAAAAACAATACAAAATGACAAGAAGAAAATAATAATAATATAAAAATGAAGAGTAAGAAAGAGATGATAATCATCGATATTTTAAAAGTCAAAGAAAAAATTTCTGTTTGGGGACAAGCAAGAAATACTTGAGTCTCAAGCAAATCCAGGTTGTGTCAAGAAGGGGGTCAACTGACCAAGTGAAATATCATATATTTTTTAAATAACCCAATCAAACTAAACTGCCATGGAGTTAAGTCCAACTCTTGGTGGCCTTCAATTGCATTGCTGAGGTAGTAAAATTTTACAAGATCAGAGCCTCTCATCAAATGGACTCAGTGGCAGAATATTTGTTCACACATAACTTCCATATAAATAACATGACCACACAGATGATGCCAAGGAATGATGAAATTAAATAAATGCAGTCATAGCATAGCAGGCCCATGCATCTATCACACATGTGTTCTGGCTTTTTTGAAAGATGATTTCAGGTTCATTAATTTCTGTCCCACATTACAGGTCAAAGGCATTCTGATTAATTTTCTTTAATCTCTTGCCTATGTGTATAAAAATAGTCTGAAATTCTTATTTTTTCAGTATACATGTATACGAAAGATATGAGCCATGGTCAAGACGTCAAGTTTTCTAGCCTTGCAGTAATTTCTTTCTTTTAAATTGAGTTGATCACTATGGTACTAAACAGTCAAATGAAACCATTAGGTTAAGTTCAATCTACTGATTTCATGTTTTATTTTGTCTTCTCAGGGTCAATGTTCTTGATCACTGAGCATAAATCACTTACTTAGTAACATGTCTGCAAGCATAGACCCAGAAGAGGATCTCTGCTTCTGGTATACTTCCTCTTTGTGATCAGAAAGAGAAATATAGTTAGCAGCATGTAAAAATGGCATCATATGCTTGCAAAAATAATTCAGAGCTAGAGGGATGGAGGTGAGTTGCTCGTGTGGAAAATTATAGCATACGTGTAGCATATTATTTGGGTAAAGATAGGACACATCACATATCAAAAATTGTGAGAAGCAGTTGAAGAGATGCTTTGGGCAAATGCTTAGATTACTAATATTTAATCCTTTTCTAATGTAAACATGTAAAGATAAATTGCCTTTTATGTTCTAGTCACAAATGTTGTCTTGTTTCCTTTGTATTTACTTCTTTGACGTATGTGTTAATTATAAGTGCGTTGCTTAATTTCCAAATGCTGGGGGATTATCATTTTTCAATTGATTTCTCACGTAATTATGCTATTCCTAACTTAATTATGCAACTGCGAATAATAGGGTCTGTTGTTCTTCTTTGATGCCATTGCATTGGTTCTGAGTCACTCGTAGCAGCCCTATGTAAAACAGCATGAAACACGGCCCAGGAGGGATCACTCTCACCACTGTCCTGATGTGTGAGTCCAGTTGCAGTCACTGGACCAATCCATCTCCTCGGGGCCTTTCTCCTTTTTGTTGCCCCTCAACTTTACTTGGCATGACGCCTTTCTCCAGTAACTGGTCTCTCCTCACATGTCCAAAGTATATGAGGCGAAGTGTTGCTATCTCTGCCTCTAAGGATCATTCTGGCTACACTTCTTTCAAGATCAATTTGTTGATTCCTTTGGCAATCTTTGGTACTTTTAATATTCCTCACCAGCACCATAATTCAAAATCAATGATTCTTACTGTCTTCCTCATGCAGGGTCTGAATTTCACTTGCATATGAAGTGGTTGAAAGTACCATGTCTTAAAAGCATCCTTTGATCTTTCGATGGCTGATTTGACAATTGTGCATCTAAACAGATGAAATTCTTGGCAACTTCAATCTTTTCTTCAGTTATAATGATGGCCTGTTGTGACGATTTTCATTTTCTTTATACTGAGTTGTATGTAACTAGTACTGAAATCTGCAAACTTTTATCTTCATCAGTAAGTGCCTCAAAGTTGTGTCACCTGCATGTCGCAAGTTGTTAATAAGCCCCCCTCCAATCCTGATGATGCATTTTTATTCTGTATAACCCAGCTTCTCTGATTATTTGCTCAGCATACAGACTGAACAAGTGTGGTGAAAGGACAACACTGACACTCACCTCACCAAATTTTAAACCATGCAGTCTGCCCTTCTTTTCACACAACTGCCTCTTAACCCATGTGCAGGTTCCACATGAGCACTCATAAATGTTCTAGAATTCTCATTTTTCTCAATGTTACCCATGATTTATTATGTCTCACAGTGCCTTTGCATAGTCAATGAAGCACAGACACCTTTCTGGAATTATCTGCTTTTAGCCAACATCCATCTGACATCAGCATTAATGTCCCTTGTCCCATGTCCTTTTCTGCATCTTGCCTGAACCTCTGATAGCTCCTCATTAATGTACTGCTGCAGCCACTGTTGAATAATCTTTAACAGAATTTTGCTTTCATGTGATATTAATGCTATTGTTCCCTAACCTGCATTCTGTGATGTCACCTTTCTTTTGAGTGGGTACAAATGTGCATTGCTTCCAGTCAGTTGGCCAAGTAGCTATCTTTCAAAATGAAAAGTATAGTCTGATGGATGCTTCTCATGTCTCATTAGCATGCTGAACCATTTCAGCTGGCATTGTATCAATTCCAGGGGCTCTGTTTGTGGTTAATGATGTCAGTGACACTTGGACTCTGGGGTTCCAGTGGAGCCCTCGTTGGTGGGGTGGTTACATGTTGGTCTGTGATCTGCATGGTCAGAAATTGAAAATCACCAGCAGTGCCACGGGACAATGACTGGACTTCCTATTCCTGCAAACAGTTACAGTCTCAGAAATCTACAAAGGTACTGTGGAGTCAGCAATAACTCGACAGCAGCGAAAAATGCTAATAGCTACCAAGGCATCTTGATTGCAGGTTTGATCAATGTCAGACTGATTTTTTATTCAAATAGGCCAATAACAGCCCATTTCACCTCATTAAATGCCTACAATACTGGTATTTAAGCATTCCATTTAATTTTTGACAACTTCCAATTTTTCTATGTTCACACCTTGTACATTTCAAGTTCTAAATACTAATTGATATTTCCAGCTGTTTCTTTTCATTTTAAGTCGTGCATCATTAGCAAAAAGTGGTCCCGAAAGCTTCACTCCTACAGGCTTTACTCCATCCACATCATTAAGGTTCATTCTACTGTAAGAAGGAAGCTTTTCCTCAGTCACATTTTTGCATGGCCTCCAACCAGAAGGACTCATCTTCTGACGCTAACGCTGATGATATGATGTTTTGCTTCTGTTCCTGAGCATTTCAGTATCTGACAATATTTCAATTCATTAGGTTTCAAAGGCTAATTCCTCTGAAATTACATGATAATGGAAAGAAATGTACTTATGATTTGACAATGCCAAAGCATTTGACTGTGTAAATCATAACAGACTGTGAATATCATTGAAAATAATGGGACTTCTAAAACACTTCATGGTGCCCACGCATAACTTATACACAGAGCAAGAGGCAGCTTTGCAAACAGAACAAGGGGATGCTGTTTAAAATGGTTTAAAATCAGAAAAGGTGTGTGATAAGGTTGTAGCCTCTCATCATACTTATTCAATGTACACGCTGTACAAATAATTAGAAAAGTTTGCTTATAAATAAGAATATGACATCAGGATTAGAGGAAAGCTTATTTACAACCTATGATGTGCAGATGGTATAATGTTGCTGGCTGAAAGTGAGGAGAATGGACATGAAGGAAGACTTTCTAATGGAGAACAAGTATTGCAGCCTTCTCTGCACAAATTACAGCTCACTGTAAAGAAGATCGAAATCCTCACAAATGTACCAATAGGTAGGATCATGATAAATGAAGAACAGGTGGAAGTGGTCAAGGATTTTGCCTTACTTGAATCTGCAATCAATGCTCATGAAAGTAGCAATCAAGACATCAAAAGACATGTTGCATTGAGTAAATCTACCGCACAAGACTTCTTCAGAGTATTGCAAAGAAAGGGTGTTACTTTGAAAGTTAAGGTGAACCTGACCCAAGCAATGGTATTTTCAATCATCTCCCATGCATGAGAAAATTGGGCATTGAGTAAAGAAGACCAAAGAAGAATTGATGCATTTGAATTGTGGTGCTGGAGAAGAATATTGAAAGTACCATGGACTGCTCAAAGGACAAGTCAATCTGTCTTGGACAAAATATACTCAGAGGGCTCAATAGAGACCAGGATGGTCAGATTTTGTCACACATCCTTTGGACATGATGTCAGAAGGGACAGGTCCCTGGAGAAGGACATCGTGTGAGGTAGGGGAATGAGGCAGCAAAGGAAAGGAAGTCCTTCAAGGAGATGTGGTGACACTCTGGCTGCAGCACTGGGCTCGGGCATAGGAATGATTGTGAGGATGGTGGAGGACAGGCAGTATTTGGTCCTGTTGTGCATAAGGACACTGTGGTTCTGAACTGACTTCATGGCAATTAACAACAACAATTCCTCTGAAGAGAAGAGTTTGCATCACATATAGAAGGTAGTCTGCATGCTTTCCATTCTTTTAAATGTATTGAGAATTTCTTCATGGCCCAGCACACATTCAGTCTTGACAAGTCTCCCCTAAACTCATGAAAAACATCAGAATCCTACTCTTCTAGAATAAGGTGTTCTATAAATGTCAATTAGATTAATTTGGTTGATACTATTATTTAATTCTTATATGTACTCACTGGCTTTTGTGTCTAAATTTCTTGATAATTACTTGAAGAATACCATTAACATCTCTAAACATAACCAAGGACTTTTTCCCTTTAAGTTCTGTGCTTTAAGCCTCATGCATTTCAGGATTTTATTACTAGATATGTATTCAATATTGTTATATCTTCTTGATGAATGATGTTCATATTACTCCACAACATGTCTCTTTATCCTTGATAATAGTCTTTCACTTAATCATACAGCTAGAGCAATGTCTAGTTGCAAGGAAATCTGGAAATGAGTCTTTACCCTGGCCTACTTTGTATATAAATATATTTTAGATGCTGCATTACTGAGAGAGAAGGAGAGAAAAAAAATGTTTGGGGATGATCAGACTTGTTGTATTACTCATTCTTTCCTTCAACAAAATTGCTTCTTCATCTATATTCAATGCACAGTGACATAGCTATATAGATACATTTACCATAATATGTAGACAGAGATACGTAGATAGGATAAATGAAAATCCACTACTTCCTATATGAATCTTATGTTCTCATGAATATATAAAAATGGGTAGTTCACATAGCACACACTCAAGGGTAGACCCCATACTGTGACACAAGTCAAATCTGTATAAATTCAAGCACATAGATATCATACAGCTTTCTCTATCTGATCACTGTGCCATAAGGCTGTAAATCAACAAAGGGACAATTAGAAAACCAGGACAAAAACAATTAGAGAATGAATAACTCTGTATTGCAAAAGGAGTGGGTATGGGCCCAGATCAGAGGTGAAATTAGAAAGTTTCTAGAAACCAAAGACAATGGGAGTATGACATACCAAAACCTTTAGGACACAGCAAAGGCAGTTGTCAAAGGAAGTAAAAGGAAGAGAGACTTATAACTGATATGCTGACACAAAACTTACAGCAATTAGAGCAGTCAACAGGACAATTCTACTGATAGCAAAATAAAAGAAATAAAAAATAGGGTTGAGATTTATGAGTGGGAAAACAATGGGGAAAAGGTTGCAGCAAAAAGTTGGCTATTTCAAAGAATTAACAGAATCAACAGACCACTGGCAAGCCAGACCAAAGAAAAGGAAGAAATTTCAATAACAAGGATGAGAGATGAAAGAGTGGACATTACAACAGACCCTAATGAAATCAAAAGGAATTTGAAATCAACAGTACTAAGAAGGCCTGTACTCCAATGAATTTAAAAACATGGAAGACATGGAAAAATACTTGAAAAAGTAATTCCCCCCTAGGCTATCCCAGATGAATGTCAAAAATCTCAACAGACCCATACCAATAGAAGAAATAGAAACGGTTATCAACCAAAAAAAGAAATCCTCCAGGTTACATGGCTTCGCAGGAGGATCCAACCAAGCATTCAGGGAAGAACTGACACCAATCCTACACAAACTCTTCAAGAACATAGAAAAAGATGGCAAAAACCTGAACTCCTTTTATGAAGCTAGTATAATCCTAATACTTAAATCAGACAGAGATCCCACAAGAATCAAGAACTACAGACCTATTTCCCTAATGAATATCGATGCAAAAATCCTTAGCAAAATACTGACCAATAGAATACAAAAATATATAAAACAAATAATTCACCATAACCAAAAGGAATTCATACCAGGGAGGCAGGGATGATTCAACATAAGAAAGACTATTAGTATTATTTGCCAAATTGACATGAAAAATTATAATAACCACACAACAATAACAAGAGATGAAGAAAAAGCATTCAACAACATTTAACATCAATTCCTGTTTAAGATACTGAAGAAGAAAGGCTAAGAAGGAAAATCCCTTAATGTATTACAAGCTATATGTGAAAAGCCAACATCCAATGTGGTAGTCAATGAAGAAAAGACTAACACAATCCCACTGAAGGAAAGGATCAGACAAAGATGCTCTATGTCCCCACTCTTATTTAGCATCATACTGAAGGTCTTAGCTAACAACATACAGCAAAGAAAAGACATCAAAGGTTTTCGCCTGGGGAAGGAAGAAATAAAACTATTATTATTCACAGATATTATGATTTTATATGTGCAAAATTCCAAAAGCTCCACAAGGGGAGTACTGTGCAATAGAATAATATGGCAGAGTGACAGGATACAAGATGGTTATACACATCACACAAGACCACAGAAGAGGTATCAAAAAGGTGGTATCCTTTGCATAGTCAAGCAATGAAATATCTAGGGATATACTAACAAAAAAAAAAAAGATTTATATCAGGAACCAAGAGTCACCTCCACAAATGGAAGAATATCCCATGCTTGTGGATCAGAAGACTCAATATAGTAAAAATATCAGTTCTGCCCAAGGCACTATATAAGTATAAAACTATCCTGAGGCAAGTACCATCATCTTTCTTCAAAGAAATGGAAAAACTAATTGCCAGCTTCATATGAAGAGGGAGGAAGCCCAGAATCAGTAGAGAATTCCTCAAAAGAAGAACAGAGTGGGAGGGCTTACTGTGCCTGACTTTAGTACCTAGTATACAGCCACAGTGGTCAAAACAGTGTGGTACTGGTATAGTGACAGATACTCAGACCAATGGAAAAGAACTGAAAACCAGAATAATATCATCAGCCTACAGAAAACTGATCTTTTATAAGGGTCTAAAAGATATCAAATGGGAAGCAGATGTCCTCTTCAACAAGTGCTTCAGTAAAAAATGGATATCGACCCACAGAAAAAAATGAAGCAAGACCCTTACCTCATTCCTTGCACAAGAATAAACTCAAGGTGGATCACAGACTCACAGACCTTGAGGTAAAAGCCCAAATTATTAGGGCCATCATTGAGGAAATTGGGACAAGTCTGAGAACTTTGGCACAGGGAATATATCAGCTATCGGAAATAGGGAGTAACACAAATACAGATGAGGCAGAAGTTGACAAGTGGTGTATATTGAAGATAAAGTACTTGTGTACATTGGTACAGATAGGAACTGAAAACACAGGGAATCCACGATAGATGATCTCGTCAAGATCAGTGGTGAGAATAGCAATATCGGGAGGGAAAGTGGAGTAGAAAGGGAGAACTGATTACAAGAATTTACATATAACCCCTGGGAGGACAAACAACAGGGAAGTGGGTGAAGGGAGACATCAGACAGTGTAAGATATGACAAAATAATAATAATCTATAAATTATCAAGGGTTCATGAGTGGAACAATGAGGTGCTAATGGCAAGAATTCAAGCAGAAAGCACATGTTTTGAGAATGATGAGGGCAAAAAGTGTACAAATGTGCTTGACACAATGGATAGATGGATGGACGGATTATGATAAGAGCTGTACAAGCTCCCAATAAAATGATTTTTAAAGAGAAATGAAGAAAATGATGATGGAAACATATGCACAAATGTGTTTAACACAATGGATGCATGCATGGATTGTGATGAGATCTGTATGAGTCCCCAATAAAATGATTTATTAATGGGTAGTGAAAATCATGTATCTTCTAAAGCATTTTTGTGGGTTATTTCAACTGGTTTTCAGAGTAGCGATATTCTGTACATTTAATTTCCATAAATCACCAATCCTTTTATTATCAAACACCTACTCAGAATTACATTAGGCACTGTGAAGGATCCTTAAGCACTAGAACTGAAGAAAATTTAAAAGACCATTTAATTCTTTGTGTTTGAGAAAACAGAGGCCCAGAGAGAGAGGGACTTACCCAAGGTCCCTCCTCCGATCTCTTTGTTGGCAAGGAACTTAGATTCCTATCTGTAGTCACCAAAGAGGCTGACAGAATGCTAAAACTCAGGAAATAAAAGCTGAGCTTCCCTCAGGATTCCCCTGCTGTGTCTGAGTCAGAGGGGAAAACCAGCAGCCATCACTGCTGGGGACAGCCAACAGCAAACACTGTTGCTTTAAGAATGTACTAACCACTTTAATTTCTCATTATTAAATGAGAACTGATCCAGCCAACACTTGTGAAATGGCTTTGAAAGAATGAAATGGCTTTCTAAATGTGCGTGGAAAGAAAACAATTAGTGGGACATGTTGGAGTCAATCCCTACACCAACACGAACTAGCTACATATCACTGGGCATATTGGTTAACTCCTCAGAGTTTCTTATGTCTACTTTCTGACTTGTGGCTGATTTTCCTTATGCCCTGACAGTAAAACGGATCAACTAAAACCCTGTAGATAATAGCTTTACCACAAAACCTGGCATTTGGTAAACGTTATTTTTATCCATGCACATTCATTCATCATTGCTTCAGGGAGATATTAACATGAGTACTTTGGGGAAGTTGAAGCACTTCAAACCCTTTGATGGTTTGCATCACTTAGAGGAGAAAGTGCAAAGTCCTTCACGTAATTTGTGAGACTCCATCTTTTTTGAAAGGGTTGGGGGAGATGCTGGCAAATACAAGGCAGAAGTAAAATGTAGGTCAGAGGACTCCTGTTCGAAACATTCCCTGAAGGAAAATCTGTAGAAAACATATAGAAAGTTCTGTCATTGTTCTCTGTTGCCATCATCTTTCACACTCATCACAACCCCATGGAAGTTGAGAGCTGCCCATCTTTGTTTCCAAGACTCTGTCACTGGCCTGTCTTCCAAGCACCTCTCCCTCACACTCACTGCCCTGACTCACAGTGATCCTATCAGACAAGGTAGAACTATCTCTGTGGGTTTCTTTCCATGGAACACGTCATGGGAGTTGAAAGCCTCATCTTTCTCGCATGTATGGCGGTATTGAACTGCTGACACTGTAGTTATCAGCCCATCAGGTTACCCACTACACCACCAGGGCTCCTCCGGAGGAGCTCAGACAAGCAACCTTTCAGCTAGTAGTCAATCACTTTACCATTTTCACCCCTGAGGGCCTCAGGAAAGATAAATATAAGCACTGAGAGATATGGGTCTTCTCATTTGTCTTCTATTTACTTCCCATTTGGAATACAACTTAAGCAACTAACTTTGGTTGTCTCTAGGGTCAGATTTTTTTTTTAACTCAGTGTCATTTTCCAAGTGTTTAACAAAAACTTTCCTTATTTGTAGAATAAAAGATGACCATGATAATAATTCACAATGCAGATAACTAAAGACTATCCCCAGATGAAGCAAGTGATGAATAAGGCTAGACAATATTAAGTTTAATGAGACGATAACTCCAGTGGTCCTTGTGGCAATGATCAAATACAAGGAACTCGGATGCTCACCAACAGTTTACCCTCTCCTGGGTGTCAAGGTAATTTTTTATTTTCTGCAAACCTGAAGCTACACCTGAGGCCATACCTTGAGGTACAATCTGTGATAGTCCTCAGCGCTAACATGAACCACCTGGTTCCAACCACATAGGGATCTTTAATTAAATTACTTCTGATGATTCATCCAATGACTTTTGTAGGCTGTCAGTCAAGAGTCACATGAGTTGTGCCTCTTTCTGATTTTTCTTATACTTTAGCTCTCAGACACAAGAGAAGCAGGCATTAAATATGTTTCCTCTTTCCTGGAAGAAACACACCAGCCTGTGTGATCCAAGGACTGTAAATAATAAAATCCAACTCCAAAGGAGGGAATGGTGTTAGAGTTTAGAATCTGAACATCTGCTTTTGCACAAAGCTGTGGAAGCTCAAAATAAATTGCAGGGTTCCCACATGGATTAAGCACCCACTGAATCCTCTCTGAACTTACTCAAGGGATGTGAACCACCTTTTTATTAGTCAGGGAGCATCATACAGTCAATTATGATAAATGTAGTTAGCTTAACTTGTAATATTTTATCATTTCATCTCCTTTTGACCCCTTTTAAAGTTGTTTCAGTTAAATGTTTTCTATTTTCTTTTTTATTGATGTTCATCTATGTTTTGTCTAGCATTGTGGAGTTTTTGTTTCTTTGTTTCCCGTCTGTGTTTAATGATTTTCTGTATATGATTTTTAAGATAGACAGTTATATAGAGACAATATCTAGATTGATAATTGCCTAGAGACATGTCAGGAGATGATGGGGGCAAATGGGAAGCTAGCAACCATGAGGACAAGAAAAAAAATGTTGTGAAATTGTGTGAAATCTTAATATAATTGAATGATGAAATTGTATGATATGTGAAGGACCTGTCAATAAAATATTTTAAATAAAGCCCTTTTTAAAAGGGCTGGAGTAAGCATAGAAAATTCCATCTCATGCAATTTTTCTTGCCATTAGAACACACTTCACCCTTGTCCTGTGTCTGTTACTATTCTGTTGTTCTCTCTTTTTCTTGCTATCCTTTCTCTTAAGTTAAGAAACAAGAAAGTCTAGAAAGAGTGGTCACAAAAAAAAAACCCTTCTATGCATATGCTTGGCATGCCAGACCCGACTTCTCCCATGAGATACCTTACTTCACTAAGCCTGCTTTCTCATCTTTTAGATGGTCATAACTGTATTTGCTACAAAGCATTGTTGCTAGGATTAAAAGTTATGATGCAGCGACAGAGTTTAGCTCACTCCATCATCATTGTTATGTATCCATTGCCATAATTTATCACCTGTGAAGGAGGAATCTTGATAGCAT
Source organism: Nesogale talazaci (assembly GCA_004026705.1). NCBI lineage: Eukaryota > Metazoa > Chordata > Mammalia > Afrosoricida > Tenrecidae > Nesogale > Nesogale talazaci. The sequence goes on along the minus strand of PVJH01006571.1, from coordinate 50,977 downwards.
ACTGGTTACATGTCAGGCTGTGCACGAGCGGCCTGGCACCCACAGCTGCTCCGTGGGAGAAAAGCAGGTCTTTCTAATTTTGTTAAGAGTTACCATCTCAGAGACTCCCAGGGGCAATTGTACCCTGTCCCTCAGGGTCACTGTGAGTTGGCATTAACTCCATGGCAGGGAGTTTGGCTTGGGTTAAAGGAGTTTTCTTGCAGTTAGACCAGAGGATAAAGGTCTGATGAGTGAGAAACTTAGGAACAGAGAGAAAAGTGCCTGCCAGCTGGGCTCAGAAGAAGAAAGCTCTGCCTCCTAATGCTTTCTGACCCTAGAGTTTTGATAGTTTCCTTTAAAACAAAAGCAAAACCACATAGCCATCAAGTCAATTCAAACTCATAGCAACACCACTGGACTTCCAAGGCTGCAAAGATAGACAACCTTCTCTCTCCCATGAAGCAGTTTCCAGAATTGCAATCCAATACTTACCCAACAGTGGCATTAGCATGCCTGACAGCCCCTCACGGTCATGAGTATTGTCTGTGAACTCTGTGTGGCCATTACCACAGATTACCAAACCCAGCAGAGAAGTAGGGATGGTTGGTGTTTGAACAGAGTCAAGAGGTCTGAAGGAAGAATTTTTAACTTCGTCTTCTTTTTAAGGGGAAGATGCTGACTGCATCAGTGTCCTGATTCATGAGGGGAAATGGGGCAGGGTAGCTCAAGGTAACAAAAAGGGGGTGGAAAACTGAGCTCTGTCTGACCGTTGCCTCTTACGAATCACCTTTGGGAGTTAGATTCTGCCTTTCCTTCCTTCACCAGATGAGATCAGAGTGTCCTCTGCACCGTTACTGTAAACATGAACAGTAATTTACAGAAGAGGAAGTCCCCAAAGCTAACGAGTATATGAAGAAGTGCTCAACATTAGCAATACTCCTTAGCAATTAGAGAAATGTAATTGACATTTAAGACAGAAAAAAATTATAAAACTATGCTTTAAAAATACCATCGAATTATTCAGGAGGTGGGAATGTAGGAGCCATTATGCCCCAGTGATATCTCATTATGTCCATCATAAAGGGGCAGCTACCCTTCCAGGATAGACTGACAGAGCTTAGTCCTCTGACATATGCACATACCCAGTGATCTATCTCAGGGTTTATAAGAACATCTCACTCAAGTTCACCAAGGGAAGTTCTTGGGACTATTCATTACCAGACTTCTTTTCTGGAGTTGAGGAACAAAGTTTAGAAGGGGAGGAACGATTCATTTTCATACCCAGGCCTTGGAGAATGCATAGGTAAAAGCAGGCAATGCACATCAGAAACTGGAATTGGGGGGGGGGGACCTTAGATTATTGTTGTGGCAATGTAGAAATATCTTTACAATGCTGCCTGTGATCAAATATCTTAAAAGGCAAATTAGATCATAGGTTCCATTGAGGTAGATTAAACATACAACCCACTGCCAACAAGTCAATTTTCACTCATAATGACCCTACAGGACACAGAACTGCCCTGTGAGGTGCTGAGACTGTCCTTCTTCATGAGAATAAAAAGCCTCTTCTTTCTTCTGCGGGGTCACATTTCAAAATGCTGCCCTTGTGGTTGGCAGTCCAATGCATACCCACGGCGCCACTAGGGTTCCTAAACGAAGCATACATGTGTATAAATGATACGCATTTTGAAAGATCACATCCAAAGAGAAAGAAATAAACACAATAGCATCTTTGGGGCCTTCCCTCCTCCCACACTGTCCTATGTGTCTAAACTTTCCATGCCAACGACACCGACCTGCTACAGTTCCACAAAGTCAGCATGCTCTCTCACCCTGCGGGCTTTGTGTATACAGTTCCTCCGCACCCCCACCCCCACCCCTTCCCATCTAAGTCTCTGAGGAATGGGTACCCTAACCTGTTAGTCACTGTTGATTCACGGCTTGTTTTTTTATGTGGACTTAGCTGCTGAGTAAACAGTGGGCCTGCCTGTGTACCACAAACCTCCTCCATCCTTCCCCCGTCTTTTTGCATCATGTCTATGAGCTTTTGAGCGCTTTGGAAAAGGCAGGGCTGTGCTACTCTTGAGAAGGCATATTAGCAGCCCTGGTGGCACAATGGTTACATGTCTGACTGCTAATGGCACAGTGGTTAGATGTCTGACTGCTGATGGCACAATGCTTAGTTGCCTGACTGCTAACTGAAAGTTCAGCAGTTTGAATCCCTCAGTGGATTCATTGGGGTGGAGCGTGGGGGAAACACCAATTTTTGTTCCCATAAATATTACCAAGGGAAGCCTATAGGCTGTTCCATATCGATGGCAGCCAGCCATCGCAGAAAGCAAGCACAAGGTTCTAGAAGCTCATTTGGGAAGGGTGTAATGGTCCCATAGGTTGACAATCAGCTAATCTACACACCTCATTTTTGATAAGGTACCACTTCTTCCAAATGTGCCTGATGCCCACCAGTCCGGCCTCCTTTCGCTTACTCAGAACCACTCACCTAGATTCCAAGGCATTAGAGGAAAGGTAACTTGATTTGGTGAGCGGAACCACGGGTCTCGCAGCTCTTGACCCAAAATTGCAAACAAAACCCCCAGTTTCGGGACCAATTTTACCCTGTGAAGAGGTTTCGGAGTCAGACCCCTTCCAGGGGCCCTGGAAGCAGAGCTCCTGGTCGTCCTCCTTTCCCAAGGTGATGGCGCGGACCTCTCCGGGCCGCTTAGGCTGCTCACTGGTGTCCCTCGGCTTCCCGGCTTGTCACGTCGTCGACCGTGGTCCCCGTCTCGTTTCCCACTCGTGTTGTCCTTAGGCTTTATGTCACCCACCCTGCTAAAAGTTCATCCACAGCCATTGTCTTGGCATTTTAGGGGACAGCAGGGATGAGTATGCGCAAAATATCATCTCTAACCAAAAGCTATCCCGGCCCAGACCGTCTAAATTGCTAGAAATGTCTTCCTTCGTCCAAGGCAAAATTGGTAACTTGATACAACCCACCTACTCTTCTTGTTTTGACGTGATGGACCTTCAGCTATTAGAGAAAATCTTGGGGTCTGCCTCATACTTTTCTTCCTCTTTTCTCCAAGTGAAATATTGTCTTTTTTTCCAACATTCATTAACATTATTTTGCTGTGAGAAATAAAACTATATCTGATAAGTATGGGCATATTAGAAGAATATGGAGATGCATGACAGAATCAAAGGAAACATTTTTTTAATATATAAAATTTATCTGGCTAACCTACAGTACTTCCCAATCAGATAATTCAATGGAAATTAGATTGCTTTGTGTATTTTATACCATCTATTGTGCTTTGTTCAAATAAAAACACTTTTAATATACATGATTGAACTTTTTACTTCTTAGATGATTGATGTGAATGCAAAAATATTTTCCTAAACACTTTTATAACATTTTGGGGGGGGGGGTAGGTAACATGATTAAAGATTTTAATTTTAATGTGTTAATTTAGCAATGCTTTGAACTGTCTTATGTGACAATACTGATAAGAAAAGGATTTTTTAATAGACTGAAGTAATTTCAGCATTCAAAAATTTCTATTTTTTTTAAGTCAAGTTTGACGAAGGGTAGAATTGGGCAGTTCAGGGGTCTAAGTAATGGGAATGAATACACCTACTCTGGTGTGTGCCCCCTTTATGTGTCTCGATTCCAAACCTCCCCTCCCATTCCCATCTGTCATCACTGCAGGAAAGCACATTACACAGTGACCACCGGGCCCAGCATGACTGAGTTGCCTATTCTTACATCAGTGGTTCTCAGAACTCCCAAGACAGACAACATCAGCATCACCAGGAAAATTATTGAAATGCACATTCTAGAGACGCATAACCTAAACCACCTGGAGCAGAAACTCTGGCCCACACATAAGTTTGAGAACCACTGCCCAAGGATCAACTCTGACAGGGGCATAAGAGAAAACCTGGTGCTTTGAGGACAGAAAGAGATAGCTGAATGGAGATCCACTTGTTAATGTTATTGTTCTGTAATCTTCACACAGTACTATGAGGAGAGGCAGGGGGTGGTGGGCAGCGGCAAGAGAGAAGCTAACTTTGAGTATGTCTGTGTTGGCGATGACTCTCCTCCACCCCTGCTTTCCTTTCATGCTTTTAGTTCTTCTCTCCGCCTGAAGACAGCTGACCTGGCTCTCTAGCCTCCTCCCACTACAGCCTGGAAAATTGCTTTGTTCGAAGGTGTTGCCAGCAACCTGCCTAGTTACGCTGCCCTCAGGAGCTAACACATTAGGATTTTTATTCCTTTCTTTTCACCAAGAGTTGACTGAGAACAAAAAGGAGGGATTTCTCACTCTTGATGTGATTTTATTCAAACTTTATAAAATGCAGCAGTGTGATGCGTCCAGAGGAAAATCTCAGCACTGTTACCATGAGGCTCACAAGTGTCTTCGAGTTTGACAAAAGTTTGCTGCCGTTGACTTGGGTCTGACTAATGGTGACGCAACAGAACACATCCCTGTGAGTCTGAAACTCTCTACAGGAATAGAGAGCCTCATCTCTGTCTCATGGTGCCTCTAGTGGTTTTGAACTCCTGACCTTGTGCAGCAGGCAGTGTAATTTATTTTTATATATATATATATATATATATATATATATATATATATATATATATACACACACACACACACTACCTTTTGCCACAGGGACATTTTTATATCACACCCTCTACTCAAACTAACTTTCTCAGAGCACCACAACGGTTTGTCTAGGCTAAAGATCCAATAGATTGAAATTACTACATTGGTTTCCATTTGAGGTGTGTGCTTGCAAAATTTTTACAAGGATAATCTCAATTCCCTGAAAGTTCAGCACTTCTCTGAGCTGTATGTCCTTTCAAACACGAAGAAGAATAGAGTCAGAAAAGTTAAATAGTTTGACCAAAGTTGCAGAGCTCGTGGGTCAGGGTTGGGCTCAGACCTGTCTGCTTACAACACCACCTCCCACATTGGTTTCAAGACATGTAGAACTATGTTCTGATGAGTCGCTTCCCAGTTCACGTGGGACTAGATCCCTGCAACTGCTATGCAAAATCATCCTTTCCCTAGACAACACTGGACATCTCTTTCATCCCTTGACAACCTTTCTTTCCCCTAAGCTCCTGCATTTGAGATTCAGAGCATGATCACCCCTTTCATAAAGCCTTTCCACAGCTACAAATGTAAGTCCATCATTGCTCATATTCTGCTCTTTGCTTACTTACTGGTATCCTTCACAAAACAATGAGACCCTTCTAAGGCAAGGTCTGCTGGAAACTTTATCTCATTGACCCCTAGGACAAGGCCAAACATATAGGATAGCTTCAGTAACTGATAATTATCCCTGGTAGCACAGAGGGGTGAGCATTGGGTTGCTAACCCCCAAGTCAGGGGTTCAAATCTACCTCAGGGGAAAGCTGACACTCTGTTCTCATAAAGATTGAGTCTTGGAAACTCAAAAGAGCAGTTCTACTCTGCCCTAAAAAGGATCACTATGAGCTAAGAATGACTCTATGACATGGGGTTAGTAGTTGCTAAGTAGCTCAGGTAGCACAGTGATTAAGCATTTGACTCTTGAATTTGACTTTACTAGCCCCTCTACTGGAGGAAGATGGAGCAGTCTGCCTCCATCAAGATGTCTGGTCTTGGAAAGCCTATAGAGCAGTGATGTTGTACCTTTTTTAACACATAATTCACGTGTGGTACCACTCAAGAGTTCAATGATATCAAGACTAGTTGTACAATCATTACCACAAACAGTTTTAAAACATTTTCTGTTTTCTTGTACTCATTGCTATTAATTTCCCCTCAAGCTCTGTGGAAAGAGAAATCCACAGAGAAATTCAGTTACTGTCTCTATAGATTTACCTATCCTGGGTTTCATATAAAAAAAACATACACCCCCCACTCCCACCACCAGTGTCTGCCATAATTGTCTCTGCAGTGCTCTCTGTGTGATAACAAGGCCATTCACAACCCTCGGCTGTGATCAGGATTCACCTGAGACTTTCTCTATGTATGTACACTGCAAATAAACTGCAGGCTTCCACTGTCACCCACAATCTTCTGCAAGCCAGTTGTACACAATGTAAGCTCTGATATGATGTCCTCCTTCAGATTTGGATTATATTGTTTACAATCTTGGATCATACCCGCTTGTGTGCTTCTTCCATGTGGATTTAGCTGATGCCTCACTTCCGGTTTGAAGACAAGCCTTTGAGACCCCACATGCTACTCTTTCTGATAGACAGGCGCCATCTGGTTTCTTCATCCCACTTTGCTATAGCGCCCACGTTGTTAGTGACCTCTGTATGAAGAGGAACATCAAGCAGGGCTATGTCGTTAGAACTCATTGCTCTGATATTGGAGCTAGAATTAAGTGTGATACCCAAATCCACTCATATATCTGAGATTTATCTAGGTCTTGAGTTCCCCTTCGAGAGATCATTGACATTTTATGTTCAGAGAACATGATCAATCATCTCCTGGAGGCATAAGGTAATCCTGTTGACAGTGTCATTAATTAAGCCAATGATATAAAATTTATAACACCGTTGAAAAAAGATATTTTGCACTTATAGATTGGCTACAAACCACAGTACATGAATTGTTTACTTGTACAGATTAAACTCTTAAGTGTCTGCACACAATTTACATAAACAATGGGGGTGGTGATTCCTTAAAACTTTCAATAGTATTCATTGACAACAGTCGAACCACACCTATCAGATCAATGCATGTGATAATAAAGGAGAGCGTTAAAATAGCAAGAATACGGTGGTCCCAGACCACTTCTCACCGAGCACACTGAAGGCAAAAGATCCAAACCAAAGCCCAGTGACTGCCAGCTCTATACCTTTCGGAGAGTAGTCATCTGCTTCTCACAGGGAGTTCCAGCCTTCTGACCAAGAGCTACAAGTGATTTGAGATAAAGCCCAACATACATGCTGGGATATCCATATCGAGGCCTTCTGGTGCGGCCTATGAAAGACATTGTGCACCTTGAAAGAACCCAGTCTAAAGACCCAGGCGTCTATAGCACACATCCTAGGGCCCCAAGATAGAGACTAGGTTGAAAATGTCCTATGAGGAACAGTACTGGGCAGGTATTCTCCCACTGGGTTCTATGAAGTGTTGCTAAGTGTTTTTGTTTCTGATTTTTTTTTTTTTGCCTTATGAGAGGTTAACCCTCCCTATTATGCTATCTTTTCCCACAGGGGCAGTGTACACTCAGTATGGTTCCTATAAGTCAGGACAAACTCAACAGCAATAGGTTTGGGTAGTATTTTGTTTCATGAAAAATAATATTTAAAGGATAGATTGATGGATGAATGGGAAGATGAGATGGGTAGATGACTGGGTGAGTTTAAAGAGAAGATGGTAACAATAAATAGATAATTCTAGTATCTGTAGCTCAAGTATTAGTTAAGGCAAAAACCAAAGCTATTTCTTTGCACACACAGGTGTTTCATTCTACTCTCTCTTGTCCTCCTGGTGGGTTTCTCATCTCTGCCAAGATTGAGTGACTCCTACCTCCCCCACTCTCCCCTTGCCTCTCCCTCTTCCTTTTCAGTGTCTATACTATAGACCTGAAATCATACTATATAGTATTTCCATGTTCTAATTTATGATTCAGACATAAATACAATGTTCCCTATTCTTAATTTCAAAATCCAGTGGCTGGAACATTTTTGTAATTTCTAAAAATAAGATTCAAAACACAAACACCCACAACTCTCTCCTTTAAATCAACAACATACAGTAAATAGGATATTTTTGTATTGTTTTTTAGTGAGTCAGTGGCTAAGGATAGGAAAAAATGCCAGTATCCAATGCTGTTGAATGATAGGAGCGAGCATGATTCAGCCCCCATGAACTATCAGCTATATGCATCATATGCATCTTTTTATCTGCCATCGAGAGGGAGACAATCGAGACTCGGAGAGGTTAAGTAACTGCCCAAAATAAGGAGGACATGGGATTTCCACTTGGGACCTACGTATCCTCACTCAAGAGTGCCTCAGATGCGATCAGAGGGGCCATGTCACCAGGAGGAAGGAGGAATACAGGCCCCTCCTCACTGACAACAAAAACTCAGGATTAAGGAAGCCTTTTCAAAGAAAGCGCAGTGCTGCTCAACCATGGTTTTGTAATCATGGGTGTAGAGCTCACAGGCTTACATTTCCTATGATTCAGCTCTGCCGCCTTCCCCAGCTCTTTACGAAATTAGACCACATTTCAGAAAAAGGAAACAATATCATCGTGATGATAAAGTCTGTTTAAAATCAGATAATTTAAAACCCAAGGTGCAAACCAGTGGAATGACATAGATTTTTATCTCGCCGTCTAGTCACAGAAATGGTGAGTGTGAAGAAACGTCGCATTCCAAAGTCCAGAGACTGAACTTTCTTAGGCAGCCCTGGAGATTTCTCATATTGTTTCACAACCTACACAGCCCCAGCACCTACCCTGTTGCCGGCTGCTTCCTCTTTCTCCCCGAATCCATGCCATGAACACAGACACACTGCAGGGAAGGGCCCCTGGGGAGAGAAAAGCCCCAGACCCCTTCCCGAAACGGGACCCTTCTGAAAAACGGCTCAATGCCTGCGCCCCATAATCCTCTTAGGCTGAGCTGGGCCCAGCCGGTGAGAAGAGGAAACCAGACAGGATGTCAACCTCGCTAGGGTTCTGAGAATTGCTCCTTGGCCCCAGTGTTCTCCGGCCAGAACCATAGCAGTGGGCAGGATGGAGAGTGTAAAAAAGAAAGCTCAGCTACTATTCTTGGCGAAGTGATCTGAGAGGAGCAGGAGGGGTCTGCTGGAAGACCTCAGCCTGGCCAAAGTCAAATGGATCTTCTTTCTCTGCCTGCTTGAAGCTGCCAGGCTCTGTCCTTCTTCCCAGACTTGGGGGAGTCCTGCAGCATCAGCATTCTTCTTCACACATCATTAATTCTCTAGTGCATGTTCTCAAGAAGTCACTTAATGCTAAAATGTAAATTTCCCCAAGACCACTGCCAAATACCTTCTCTTCTGGGTTTCCTAGTAGAGGGTTTGAGGCAAGAGCAACATTATGGTTGGACCTGGGCTAGGGACTTAAATGGAATTCTTTCAAGTTCTGAGTCTGTCAATTCCCCATTAGGTGACCTTGAACAAGTAGTTGTCTTTCTTCATGTCATTCTGTCCTTGGGTTTCCTCCAGCAAATGATTCCTTAAGCTGTGTCCATTCCCTACCTCAGAAAAGTCAACAACTTGCTAGATGATTCTATCCAACTTCACATAGGACAAGAATCATTATCTGCTTTCCCCTCCCTTCTTGCCCAACAGTTTATACTATTCTTTCCTTCTGTTCCACAGCCACCAGCCACTGGGGTTCATTTTTAATTCACCATATGGAATCACTACTTATGTCTTACAGGCTCTAGTCTCCTCTTGAATCACTTTATCGGGGGCTTTTATAGCTCTTATCACAATCCATCCATCTATCCATTGTGTTGAGCACATGTGTACATATGTTGCCATCATCATTTTCAAAACATTTTCTTTCTAGTTGAACTCTTGGTATCAACTCATTTCCCCCTTCCCTGCTCCTTCCTGCCTCCCTCATGAACCCTTGATAAATTATAAATTACTATTTTTTTCCATGTCTTACACTGAATACTGTCTCCCTTTACCCACTTTTCTTTTGTTCATCGCCCTGGTGGGATGTTATATGTCGATCATTGAGACCAACCCCCTTTTCTTCCCCCACGTTCACCATGCTCTCCTGGTGTCGCTACTCTCATTTATTGGTTCTGAGGGTTTTCTCTGTCCTGAATTTCCTGTGTTTCCAGCTCTGATCATTCTGGATCCAGCTGGTTCTCTTCTATGAACTCCGCTACTCCTACCTTCCTCTCTCACTGCTCCTTGTTCGTTCACACCACTGCATGCTCTGAATGAATCCATGTTGTTTCTGCCAGGTGCCACGACCCGTAGCGACCTTGTGCACAGCAGGCTGAAACACACCACAACTGTTTGCAGGCATCATCGGCATAATTTTCCTCTGTATTTGCCACCACCACCACCACCACCACCACCCCAATTGTGGCAGCCACTTTGTCAATCCATCTCATTGAAGGCTTTCCTCTTTTTTGCTATTTCTCCCAAGCATGATATCCTTCTCCAGGGACTGGTCTCTTTGGAATACATACTCCTTTGAACTAGCTTTCCTACCACAGCCAACAAAGTCTTTCTGGAGTCACTTTGTCCAAAATAACCTACCACCACCACCCCCAACCTGGCTTCCAACCAGGAAAGGGCACATCCTATTGCCTGATGTTCAAGGTTCGTATGACTTGCGTTCAGTTTCTTGTTCCAATGCCATGTTCCAGGTCTGTCCACCTGAGGAAATGTCATTCAACAGATAAAATGGAATTGAGATAAACTGGACAATGATAGATTCCAACAAGTGATCCCCAGCATTCATTATTCAAGAATCACATGAATTATGAAGGTCAATTTTTGGATTCCAATGATTCATTTTGATTGTACATTTGAATTGATGCATTTGAATCATGGTTCTGGAGAAGAGTATTGAGATTTGGACTGCTAGAGAGACGAACAAGTATGTCTTGGAAGAATTAAGCCCAGAGTGTTCCTTCATGGCCAGGATGGCAAGACTTCCTCTTACAGAATTTGGACATCTTGTCGAGAAAGAACAGTCCCCGAGAAGGTTACCATGCTTGGTAAGTAGAGGGGTGGCCAGAAAGGCAAAGTCCCTCAGCAAGATGGACTGACAGAGTCGCTGCCACAATGGACTCAGCCAGAAGAACAGCAGTGAGGAAGGTACAGGACCATGAAGCAGCATTTTGCCCTGTTTTGTTTGGGATCACTATGGGCCAGGGCCAACTCAGTGACTCCAAACCACAGTCACCTGGCTTCCATTCTCAACCAGTGAAGTTTAGGGGCAGACACCACCCTACCTCCTCTATCAGGGAAGGCTTGTGTGTTGTTATATTGCAGAACAGATTCAGTGAAGCTTTCAGACTCAATCGAAGTAGGAAGAAAGTGCTCCCAATCCACTCCCCAAATCAGTGAAAACCCAATTCACAACAACAGCTCTACCTGTAGCCTATTGTGGGCAAAGCATGGGATCTCCTTTGTACTTGGGGTCACAATGAGTGACAGGCTGACCAGGTAGGTGACAAAGAAAAATGGCAATTACCTTTGCTGCCAAGCGTCCACCCAAACAGTCCTATGGACAGCAAGTCCTGGCTTGAATGTCTCAATGTTTAAGCACCAGTCCAGCAATGCCCTTCCTGAAAGATCATTCCTTATTTGAAAGCCTTCTCCCTCCCTCTGAATTCCGAGGAGTAAATGATAGCACTCTTGAAAAAAACACCAATGCTTGGAAAAATAAACGTTTGTTATTTTTAGTTTCATTATCTTGGCAGTTCTCAAGATGTGTGATTCAGAAACCCCTATGAATCCCAGATATCTTTTTAGGGTTCTCTCGAGGTCAGAGCTATTAACATATAAGATATTAATGGCCATTCTCATATTCATTCTCCCAGGAATATTAGCAGTTTTCAGTCATAGCATGATGTTGAATTCTGTAACCAGGAGAAGGAAGAAATCTCACTGTCTTCTATTTTACCAGCAATTAGAGTCTGCCAAAATATTGTAAGGACAATGCCACTCTTTCCAGCCAAACCATTTTCCATCAATGTGTATTTACTAATTTGTCAATTGTATGTAGAATGCCCTCTTGGAGGCAGGTACTAAGAACACGGGGGATGAGCATGCAGACATGGACTCGGTCTTGCTGGTTAGAAACATAAGAGGACAAATACATTGGCAATTTGAGAACTTCTGTTTAAATAGCACACAAGGACTACAAGCACCATTTTCCTTCCTCAGATAATGTCCTTCATAGTAAAAAATGATTCAAATGGGAAAATAGGAATGAGTAGGCAAATTCCAACCAAATTTTGGGATTTGGGATGTGGTAGATGAATAACGATTGAACCAGCAGATTGGAGAAAATTTCAGCTGAAAGATGCGTCTACTGATGAGAATAACCCATCTTGTTTGCTCTGCAGGACTCAATTCTTGGAGCGTCCATGCATCCCAGAAGCACAGGTAGCATGACATGAAGCTGCCCATGGGAGGGGTGAAAACCTGAGATGCTCCCCTGGACTACCCAGAACCTGACCAGCATCCTACAGGCAGAAAGATGCAGCAGCACCAGTGCTGAAGAAATTGTTTGAGGAAAACCCAGTTACTTCACTCTAAGCACAGAGCTGGGCAAAGGTGTAGCCAAGGACTAAGAATGACCTACCAGTGCATCTCACCAAGACATCTCAGAACTCCAGCCATGCAGATGGTCTAAAAGCTCCCAGATAGGAAGAATCAATAAGTAAATAAATCTCATACTCCCACACTTACCTGCTCCCCTTCAAGAAAGGAGAATTGAATAAGACATTTCACTGGAAATGCTGAGAACTATGCAATCTCTGGAGAACATCTTCAAAATTCTGGTCATTTTCTTAACCTAGAATTCTTTTTGTAGAGTGGTATACATAACCCAACTACCAACAGTCCTGTGGGGGACATATTTTCAGACCTCTGAAAACTCAGGAAACTTTCTCTTTTTCAGGACATTGCTTGAGAATGTCTAAGCAAAGGAATAAATTCAGGAAGAGGAAGATGCAGAGACCCGAGTGGTTCAGAATAGAAAAGCAGTGAAGGGAAGTTCCAAGAAGTCACACAGAGTAAAGTCATGGAAACTTCCAGCAGGATGGAAGCTTCCAGAACAAGAGTTCCAAAACTAAGTTATAAAACACAATATCATATATATATATATATATATATATATACATATATATAATTTAGAACAGGGATTTGTAAACTATGACTCGCTAGCAAAATGCTCCCTTTAATCTATTTTTTCAAATAAAGTTTCTTTGAAATGAAGCCATCGCATGAAGTCATGCCCATAGTCAGATAACCAATGTTATGAAATTTCAAGAGGTGGATTTCATGCTGTCAGGGTCAAGTGCTCTTAAAAGGAATCATTGCAATTAGTATTCAGGAAAAGTGAGCCCTAGAGAAGGTGTTAGGGAAAACATTTGACAGCTCTTGCCCTTGGGTGAAAGTGTGCCCTGATGAAATTATTTCTGTGAAAGAGCACTTAAGTCTCTGCATATTAACTCTGGCTTCCTAAAGCAGCAGGAAGTCTCCACATCATGGCTGGTGGTACTTTCTTGTCAGAATTATTAAGTATTCATTACAAATTATTTTTCTTTTATTGGGACTAGGCAATGCTGAATGAATAATGTAGCTTAAACATTCATCCAGTCAGTCAGTGCTCTAAAACATTTTAATCTGCAACATTCTTAACCTCTTAAAAACTGACTTCAAAGTCTTGAGTGTATTGGAAACTGTATCATAAATATTTTCATTAATTAGAATTAAGATAAAAATTTTCAAATATTGACTTATTCATTTTGGATTAACAAGGAATATCCTGTGATATGTTAACATAAATGACAGTGTTATGTTAAGCTAACTATCTCTTTCAAACAGAAAGAAAAGATTGGCACTGGTTTCTCGTTTCTGGAATTCCCTTTAATGCCTGGCTTAATAGAAGGCAGCTGGATTCTCACATCTGCTGCTTCTTTCTATTGTAATAACACAACCCATGCAGCTTCTGGAAATCTCCACTTATGCTCATAAAAAAAAAACAGATCGATGAGGAAATCAATAGTATCCTTGTAGGAACAGTGACTTAGTTAATTGCAACTCTTTTAGCCAAAGTCTCTAACTTCCATCAAACAACCCTTCCTGCATAGGTCTGGTTAGAATGTAGAGGAAGATACTGATAATTTGGAATTGGATTTCCTGGAGTGCCATCCCAATATGTATAAAATGAGCCCTCTGAGAAGAGGAGGGGTTAAATTACCAGCAAGAGCCAGAAGTGGAACATCTCTTCTCAAGCTGAGGTCCCTGTGCAGTGAACGTCTTGGATCCAAACGACAGCTCAGTGAAGAAGAAGCAGAATCAAGAGTCAGAGCACGGAACAGAGCAAAGAACTTTCCAACCCATGGAGCAAGGTAAGTTGAGTGCTTTTGTGCAGCCAGCTGGCTTGTAGAGTGGGGTGTTTCTGGGCACTACATTGGAACAGTTGGAGTTGCTGACCATAGAAGTGGAGCTGAGTGCCTTCAGGTTGGGCCTTGCAGTACAATACTCTGCCCCTTGAAGTAGTTATTAGGTGTACTTATTAGCAGGCATGAAACTTTGTCCTGATGAACAACTTCCCTGGGCATTTCTCACTGGTATTAATTGTCAGCTTCCTTTATAAACCCTTTCATCGTGAATTGTTCGTGTGAGTTTCTGCAAAGCCATTTGCAATGGATTTGAGAACCAAAAGGTAAATTACACAACACTAGTGAAGTCAGCACCATTGTGATATGATCATGAAAGTAGTGTGAGTATCGTAGGCGTGTTTAAGACATCCCAGGAATCACCAGATCATATTTTGAGAGCTGCTGATTTGGTTAAAAATTCAATAGCAAAGTTTGCTGTTGTTCTTTCCCTAAAGTTTGGTGCTTTCACAGGAATGGTCTCACTTCACCTCACAGCCAACATGGGAAGAGAGAAGATTCTCATAACACAGCCCACTACCCAGAATAATTTGCTCATCAGGAAGACCATTGCTGGCCTGATAATGAAACATTGTGAAATGTGAGCCAGGGTTTGAGGTTGGTGAGACTACGTGGATGGATAGCCAGCAGCCAAAGTAATGTCATTCAAATGGTGATACACTTGTCAAGTTGACTTGTTCTTAAGTACTCACGGTGGATGATTCATTCGGACCTGTCACTCAAGCATTTAGCTCAATTCTGTTCATCTGTCCTGAATGTCCAGATTGCTATTTCTGGATGAAGACTGTCTGATTTGGATGTCTCTTATCTTTGTTAGAGGGAGATAATGCCTTTCACTCTACCTTCTATAAAAAAAAAGCAATATTCAGAGCAATAATTGGCATGGTTCAATTTACACTTTGTCATCTGATGGAGTAGGAAAAAGGAGAAGGACCGCAGTGGGAAGCCATGCGTGCTGTTTAAGGCTGGAGACTGGGTAGTACTGTTTCCTCTCTGTTTCTGTTCCCAACGAACTGTATTTACCCAGCAAGTGTGGGATACTGTGAACCCTAGCATCCTCCTTGGTAATGTGAACCCAACCATGGCAGATTCGCAGGGCTGTTATTGAGTGTCTGTAAGAGGATGTCTGGAAAGAGCCTGCCACTGCACTTGAAGGATATTGAGAGCGCCTGGAGTGGCACCTGTGAGGAGTGTGATACTGGTCATAATGGTGTAGCCACTCCTCTGAGCTGGCACCGGCAGGCTGATTCAAGGACCACAGCTTCTAGGCAGAACCTCTCAAGGCTCCACCACTGACAATATTAGAACCCAAACTCTTATGAAACTTTTTAATCACTGAGAAATCCTGATGAAGAAAATGGGAAGATGCTGAGACAAACACATCAGAAGATAGCAGGGCAAACACTAGGTCTTCTTTTCAGCAAAACTCCTCAGGTTTCCCATAGAACCCGAAGCAACAGGAAAGGTCTTCAGCATTCCTTGTTGGTCTTCTCAAGGGTTCACTGCCCAGGCAGAATTATGTGTTTGACACCAACTCATACGCTAACCCTGAATTGTTGATAAAAGATTCACTCACACTAGATTTCCTGTAGTTTGTTTGTTTCCCATCTCCTCTGTCTCTTCCATTGATGCTCTTTGGAGCTTGAATCAATAAGAAGTATTAATCTACAATATTTAGAAATAAGTACTGATAATTCACTAAACTTTCTTTGAGTATTTCTTTAACATCACTCTGAAAGGGAGGAAAATGTATTCTAGTAAAATGCTGTGTTTTCCCCAAAGTTCACATGGCAAAGACTACAGAACAGAGGGGCTGTTGTCAGGTGCCTCAAGCTGCATCTGAGCCATTGAGTCTCTGGGCACAACAGAATGAGACAGTCGTGCACCCTCCTCACAACTCTCACAACTGTTCCTGTGCCAGAGCCCATTGCTGCAGCCACTGGGTCGATCCATCTTAGTCAAGGTCTTCCTCTTTCTTGGCTGCCCCTCCACTTGACCAAATATGATGTCCTTCTCTGGGAGACTGGTCTCTGCTGACAATGTGTCCAAAGTATGGCAGAGGACATCTTCTTATCCTTGCCATTAAAGAGCACTCTAGTCTTACATCTTCTGAGGCAGATTTGTGTGTCCTTTCAGCAGTCCGTGGCACTTTCAATCTTCCTCATCAGCACCCGACACAAAGGCATTGATTCTTCTGTCTTCCTTATTCAATGTCCACATGCACATGACGCAACTGAAAAGGCCACGGTTGAACTCAGGCACGTTTTAGGCTTCAAGGTAACCTCTCTGCTTTTCAATATTCTAAAGAGCTCTTATGCAGAAGCTTTTCTCAATGCGACTCATCTTTTGATCTCCTGGCTAAAGTTTTCATCATCATTGTTTGTGGAACCAAGCAAGATAAAAATCTTTGACCACTTTGACCTTTCCTCTATTTATCATAATGTGATCTATTGGTCCTGTTGTGAGGATGTGAGTCTCCTGGACATTGAGTTATAATCCATATAGAAGGCTGAAATCCTTGATCTTTGAAGCATGTGCTTCAGAGAAACTGCATTATGTGAAGAAGAACATGGCGTCAGAATCGGAAGAAGGCTTATTGTTACCCTGGATATGCAGAGGAAGAGATGGGTAAATAGTGCATACAGTTAACATATGCATATGCTAACCAAACTGGGAGCTTCAAACTCACCTAGAGGCACCTCAAAAGAAATCTTGGCAAAATGATTTTTTTTTTAATCAAGCCTTGCTAACTCTTTGGACCACAATTTCCTTCTGGCCCACATGGAGCTGATAAGTCAGAATGGATTTGATGGAGAGTGGAACTGGTACTTCTCAATCAGCAATCCGAAGCTGAGCTAAATACAATTCATTTTTTATCTCAACACTTTGCATTCATTTTATGGAGGGCCCCCAGTTTGGTGCCAGGATCATGTTTTTTAGTAACATGGAAAAAATTAAAAGAAATGACAACCCCTTTTCACTTATCCACGAGATCAGATTTCAAAGACCAGCTCATTATTTTAAAAAGCCTGTTAACTAAAAATTCAGGGTAACTCCTTCATTAAATCTGTTACCTCATTAAACGATGACTACATCAGAAAATCTGCTGTCCGAGACATTGTCCAAGTGTTGAGTGGCAAGGTCAGGTGTTGGGGCCTCGGGTTGCAGCCTCTGTGTATTTCAGATGTTTTCCCACCTAAGGAGCTCATCTCCTAGCACTGCTAACAATCACATTCTCTCCAGTTCTGACTCTCAGTGACCCTACAGAGCAGGTAGAACTGCCCCCGGGGTTTCGGAGACTGTACCCTGGAATGGAGTTGAAAGACTTATGTTGTTATGCTCTTGTAGAGTCCATGGTGGTTTTGAACTCTTGACCTTGCAGGTGGAGCCTACTGCATGACCACTACACCACCAGGGCGTCTGCTCTCTAACAGATAGGAGGTGTCCAATAAATGCTGGCTGGCGATACCTAAGCCTGTGTCCACATTATACATGGCACACATAAAATGTCTTACCTGTCTATCTGAGGTGCAAAAAGAGAAACCTCCTCTACAGAATTAAGACACCCTGGGAAGTTTCACCTCAAAGCAAATTCAAGGAAAACAAAAAGCTGCCTACCAGAGAGAATCAAACTTTAAAAGGGCAGGTAATTTCCTGAAAATAAATAAAAAATCCTTCTATGAGCCCCCTGTGTAAACACTCTGAGCCAGAATAGATGAATGATAATTGTACTGTACAAAATTGGTATCATCTCCATGCCATGCTGTCAATTGACTTCAGGCGAAGTAGAAGGATTCCTGCATCTACTGGTTGTGCTTTACAAAACCTCGATAAACTCATACCCAACTTTATGGTTTCAACTTTAAGGTTCAAAAATAGAAAGTGTTAGTAAGTGCTGAATTTCCTCCTTTGGTCATGGGGTTTTATCCATCTTCACAGAGCCTAGATTTCAATGAGCTGTTGTGGTATTGAGAGAAGCCAACATAAAAACCTGAAATCAAATTTTCCGTGGGTTCTTATTACATAGTAGAAATTTTTGTTTCTCCCCTCCCTCTATGAGCACATTCACAAAGTGAGGGGAAGTCAACTTGTTTTCCTTCTAGTATTTTACACAATACTCGTATACATACACAAAAGACTTCAACGTTCTTTCAGTTCCTCAAATGTGTCATGTGGCAGGATCTCTCCAACCACAGGAACTTTGCTGATGCTGTTTACTTTCTCTGGAAGATGCCTCTACGGTGGACCTTGTAGTCCTGCTTTTAAAGGGGCAAGGAAAATATTGATATATAGATCATAGAATGACTGTGAGGAATAATTGAAATAAAACATGCAAAATACTTAAACAATGGTTGGTACACAGGTCTCAGTAAGTGTCATAATCATTGTGACCTCATTCTTACTTTTAACTATTAGTTAATTTATTTCCAATCTCACCTTCAGATCTCTAAGCAGACATTACTCACTCCAGGAAGCTTTCATGATCCTCAAATTAATTGAGTGATTTATAATATATGTTCTTATGACTGTGTACCTTTCCTTTGTACAATCAATGATGATCCCTAATTAGCATTCTTCAAGTAATTAAAAAAAACAATGTACATATAATCCTTCGCACGAACCTGTAGATTCAATTACAACTCATGGTGATTTATCCCTTCCACAGTACATCGAGATTTGTGGTGCTGTCTAATAAGCTTTGGGTTACTAACTTCAAAACCAGGGGTTCAGATCTAATGTCTGCTGCTTGGGAGAAAGATAGGACTATCTGCTCCCTAAGAATTTACAGCCTTGACAACCCTATTCAGGGTCGCTAATGCATCAGAATTAAATCAAGGACAGTGGGTTTGGGTTTTTTATTTTGTTTAGGCAAATTCATGAGAAAAGCAAGTAATTTTTTATGGTCACTATTGTAGCTCTAGTTTCTAGGAATATACTTGGCTCAAAAATACATGCTAAAGATGCACAAGTGTGCTTGACACAATGGATGTATGTATCGATTATGATAAGCGTTATATGAACCCCCAGTAAAATGATTTCTTAAAAAACCACATGTTAAATCCAAAGTTACGGGAATCTCCTCAAGAACACAGGAATCACCACTTCTTTCCAGAATGTTCTGCTATACATGCTGTTTCAGGGGTCTTTAATGGTAGAACAAGAAACCAAATGGCCAAAGCTGCTATTTCCAGAGGAATCTATGACAAGCTCTGTGCCAGAACCAGGTATCCACATTCCTAGCCATAGAAGATCTAAGCTGTGCACAGAAAATGACAGAAAGTCATCTTCACAAGACTAAAGCAGGGCTGGCAGCACTCTGCCACATGCATGCATGTTACATCTTATTTACACAGTTCCCGCTCTACCTATAGCCAATGATTAAAGAAGAATTCTGAGAGAGTGTGATAAGAAAAGGCAGGGTTTGTCAGATGATTCCTTCTTGAGTACACAAGAAAGTAATTCCCAGTCTCTCTTGCACTTAGGGTGATGTAACAGAGTTCTGGCCAATAGAACACAGAAGTCATATAAGCCACTCCTAGTTCTAACCCACAAATATAGTCTATTAAATTCTCTATACTCTCTTCCTTTTCCACAGCCAGGTTACAAGGGCTACCTATCACCCATTAGGTATCGCAATAAACTTTTACTAAGTCAATGAAGTTGCAGGGTTAACTTGTTACTAGTTTATATCCTAGTAACACTCTGTCTAATATGAAGAGAGAATAAAACACTGACTAAAAAAGGAAAAGAAGAGACAAAAAAGCTTGGGTCCTGGCTCTGTCTTGATGCTCTCCTGTGACATCATAAAATTAGCTCCTCACTAGCCTTGCTTTTCTCATTCATGACACTCTGAACAAAGCATTAGGAATGGCTCCTGCTTCAACCCCATATCCAACTGAAAGTTGGTCCTGGTGCTCACCTCTCTATCCCTCCCATACATATGCACAGGTCTAAACACAATGGCATGTAGCATTGTTTATATTGAATAACTTGCTGAGTGAAAACAAAATGAGGTATATTGGATGATTGCATACGAGGGATACCCCCCAAAAATGAAAAAAATATTCCACTGGGTAGAGCTTTCCTACATAGTATTTACCTGTCCTCATCAAACAACTCCCTCTGAGTTAGTGCACCCAGTGGCATCACCAGGAAAGGTTCCCTCAGGTCACAGTGAATTTCTTCATAAAAGCAGTTTTGCTCAAACTTCATTTTTTGTGATGGTAGAGTCACAGCATTGGGCTGTGAAATTTTGTTTCTTCCTTTGGGAAAATGCTACAGACAACTGTTGTGATGTTGAACACAGCTCACAAGGACAGTTCTATGGGAAAGACTCCAGTGCACGGATGATTTTTCTCGTTTCAAAAAAGGTGAAATTTCATTTGATGACAAACCTCATTTGGGATGTCTGTCAACTTTCTGAACAGAAAAAATGTCCACAAACTTCATGCACTTATACCTGAAGACCAGTGACAGACCATTGTAAAGCTGGGGGCTATTTGGACTACCTTAGAGCTCAGGTTAGTGAATTTTGATGGAAGATATGGAAATAAGAAGGATCGCTGCAAAATTTGTGCCTTGGATGGGTTCTGACTTACCAGGAAAAGAGAGCGTCAAGTGTATGCCATGCTTTGAAAGAACAACTCGGAAGCAACCAGGATGTTTTCCCCCAAGGTCATTACTGGTGATGAGGCATGTTGCTATTTCTATGACTCCGAAAACAAACATCAATCAAGCCATTGTCACCTTGGCCCACAAAATCTCTTCAAGTGAAATCAAAGATCAAAGCAATGCTGATTTGGCTTTTAGATGTGAAGAGGACAGTGCATTTAGAGTTCATTAAACCAGGTCAGACTGTTAATCATGCTTTTTACTTAGAGGTCACCTCTAAAAAAGATCTGAGTCATGGCAGATAGGAGGCTGTTTTTGCCACCACAGCAATGCACCTGCTCACACAGCCATCTCAGTGTGCTGGTGTGCAGAGGCCAAAACAGCATGCCTCTCTTGGTCCACACACCTTTCTTGCCTCAAGACTCACCTGGCCTTGCCCTGTGCAACTTCTTTTTGTTCCTGTGAATGCAGAGGAACATGAGATGTGATGACATAGAAGTGGATAAAAAAAAACAAACGAGGGAGGTGCTGTCAGTCATCCAAACTGATGTGTTTGAGAAATGTTTCCAAGAAAGGAAACTCGGATTTGACAAATGCATTCAATGTAATAAAGGGTACTTTGAATGTAATAAGGTTGTTTTTTAAAAAACAATTGAAATACGTGTCAGGAAAAAAAAATTCTGGGTTTCTTTGAGTACCCTCTCTCCCCCACCCCCACCCTGTGTATGTGCATCTGTGTGTGTGTGTGTGTGTGTGGTGTATTTTTCCTGGTTCTATAGGTTATTTGTTGGGCTGCTCCCTGCAAAGCCAGCAGCTCCAAACCACCAGCTACTCCAGGGAGGAACGACAAGGCATTCCAGTTCTGTAAAGAGTGGCCGTCTGAGAAACCCACAGGAGCATGTCTATGCGGGTCTGCAGGGTGGCTCTGAATCAGAATGAACCCCGTGGCAGTGAGAGCGCTACTTTGTGGAGAAGCGTTCCATCCAGTTGAAGGACTAGAAAACTTCCATAGAGGATAGCTGGTGCCCTTAAGAATTTCATTGTCACTCAATAGAGAGATGAGTCTTCACTTTGTTCACAGATACAGAAAAAGGTCTTTTGTATGTGCATGTGGCATGGATATGGGAATATTCTAAATCTGTAGAATCTGATACAGGATGACGCATGTGATGGTATGCACCCAATTAGACGTGTGAAAGCTTACCATGTGCTAGACAATACCGGCATCACAATGAATGAGACAAGCATCTCACCTCTGTCTTCAAGAAATTTACAAACAGGTGAAGAAAGAGGTGATTAACAAATAACTATGATACAATGTGACTGATTTTCATAATATCAGATGGAGAATATTAGGAATACACCAAAAAGAAACTCAAGCAGACCTACCATTCTCAAGGGGGCTTCCTTGGGGTGAGCTATTGGATATATAAACTAGTTTCATGAGTAAGAATTCACCAGAAATTCATGTTAAGTAATTTCACTTTTTCACTTTTTTACTCTTCCAGTTTAAGATCTTTCAGCACTTCCTCTTGCCCGAAGAATATGGCTCATACTCCTTTGAGAGGCCTCACTAGTCTGGTGTTAAGCTTTGCCTTCCTCACTTGATCCCCCTAAATTTGCACCTGCATTCCAGAACACAGGCTCATTTGACCCCACGTGTATGCCTCCCTTGAATCTTCTTTTTAAAAATCATTTTATTGGGGGCTCATACAACTCATCACATGCATACTCCCATCATTTTGTATATTCGTTATTCTCATCATTATCAAAACACTTGCTTTTTACTTGAGACCTTGGCATCAACTTCTCATTTTACCCCTCCCTCCCCATTCCCACTGCCTCATGAATCCTTGATAATTTATAAATTATTGTTGCTATGTCATGTCTTACACTGACATCTCCCTTCACCCATTTTTCTGTCGTCTGTCCCCCCAGAGAGGAGTTATAGGTAGATCCTTTTAATTGGTTCCCCCTTTCTACCCCACCTTCCCCCAACCCTCCCAAATCACCACTCTCACCACTGGTCCTGAGGGGTTCATCTGTCCTGGATTCCCAGTGTTCTCAGTTCTGAGAACTGTATCAGCGTACACCCTCTGCTCTAGCCAGATTTGTAAGGGAGAATAGAGATCATGATTGTTGAGGGAAGAAAGCATCAAAGATGAAAGTTGTATCTTTCATTGCTGCTACATTGCAGATGGGCTTTGGGTCCCCACTCCACACACTGGGCCTCTATCTTTACGTCTGCAATATTTTCCTACTGGGCAGAATGACCTTTTTGCATCTTTTGTTCTTGCAGCACCATGCTTCTCTCCTTTTTTAATTTCTCTTCAAATATATATGATTCTTAAAGGAACATAATGCACAAAGCCAACTTATTTTTGCATGTCAAACTATTGTTTCCTTTTAAGAAGATTTCAAGGGTCCCTGAGGCCGAGTCTTGGTTATATACTACGCAGAGACACATGTTGGACATGAGTTGAGTTAATTACACCCTTCAGCTACATGTCTTGACAAGAAAACAGAGTTCCTCCCTTATTCATGGTCAAATCCCCAAATACATTCACTTCTCCTTTTCTTTTGCCTTTCTTGTGCCATCTAAGGCTCTTTGCCTCTTTCTCTTCTTATTTGTCCTTTTGGTCATTCCTTTATTCTCACTCCCTCTCCAGCTGTGTTTTTACTAAGTTTATTTCTCTCTTTTATTGTTACCTTCTATTTGTTTATATGTCTCAAGCTGTTTATTATGAATATATATATATTACTGTTTATTAGGATGAAACAATTCTTAATCCCCACCCATTAAAAAGACTACAAGTAATATCTTAGGATCATATTGAGTACCTAATTTATTGTCTATTTCTATTGTTCAGCATATGTCATTTCTTTCTTCTGTGTCATAGGGAAAAACTATCTTTCTTGGCTGACCAACTTTCACTACCTTTTTCCAAGGAAAGTGGAATATATTAGAAATAAAAGTAAATGTCTCTTTTTGAAAGCAGTGGTTGACCCAACCCCATGTGCCCTTTTCTTCTTGCCTTATAAATTTGATTTCTGAAATATTCCCTGATAATCTTGACTTCAGAAAGTGTTAGGGTAGCTGGCAGATGGACAGACAGTATGAACATATTGTCTGAGAATTGAGAGGGAATAAAGCATCATCCTGTAAATGATCATTTATCAGCCCTTAGAAGACTGGGACCCAGGTAAGCTGGGGAAGGCTCATTTAGCCACGAGTCCCTCCTACAAAAATCTGCCTTTGGTTTCCCTATTTGAGTGCATTCAAGCATCTTGCCCAGTGGTTCTCAACCTGCCAAATGCTGCCACCCTTTAATACAGTTCCTTGTGTTGTGGTGACACCCTCCCAACCATAAAATTATTGTCATTGCTACTTCATCACTGTCATTTTGCTTTTATGAACCAAAAGACCTCTGTGAAAGGGTCATTTGACACCCACTGATCTATACCATGCAGGACCAACCGAGCCAGATATCCAGGGCCTCTGGATCCAGGGAGCTCCCCCTCCCAAGCCCACAGTTTTGTCTTGCCTTTCCCTTTCTGTAGCTATGATGTGATGGTGCTTAATAACTATGTTGTGATTGAGAGAAATTCCAGCCTAAAATTAATAAGTTTAAGACATAATAGAAATGATTGCCCATGTCGCAATGGGATTTCAGTCCAATCAATTAATTGAAACTTGAAATAGAAGTATTTCTGTAGAGTTCTCTGGAGAATATCAATAATTTTGAAATGAAGTAATTACACAGGAATTCTAGATTTAGATAGAAGAAAATATCCATAAATATTGATTTTCTTGGCAACTGGGGGGAGGTCTTCATGAAAGTAGCATGGAAGGACTCCCCACCACCATCAAGTCCATTCCCACTCTAGTGACTGTAGACAGGACTTTTGAGGGAGCAGGGAGCCTCATCCTTCTCCAAAAGAGAGGCTGGTAGATTTTAACTACCCACCTTACTTACCAGATAGTGCTAGCAGAGTTCCTTAAAAATTGAATAGTGTCACTGAAATGTCCTCTGGTCTCTGCCAGATCTCTATCAATGCTTTTGAATATTTAACGTGCACAGAAGTTTTTTTTTTGAGAATCGTATTAAAATGTAATTAGATTCTAATTCAGTAGATTTGGTCACGGTTTAAGATTCTTCATTTTTAACAATCTTCAAGGTGATGTTGGGTTGGCTTTTTTTGTGGGGGAGGGGGTGACCTTGAATATCAAACTAATCTGACTACAATGGTCCATTACATGTGGAAGAATAAAGAGCGAGGCCTGGGCCTCCTCCATTTCTCCTTCCCCCAGTGCCCTAACCCTGTCTATATAACACCAAACCAAATCATTCTTTGTTCATTCCAACACATACGTATCAGAATAGACATGTGCTCTATAAACTTCCAATGGCTGAATTTTTGTAAGTAGGTCAGCAGGCCTTTCTTTCAATGTGCCTTTAGGTCGACTTGAACATCCAACCTTAACTAAGCACAATTAAGTAATTAACCAACACAACAACTTACTGAGACTCCATGATGGAGTACAGAAACTGCCTTAGTTTAAAAGTCGCACCTCCCCAGGCAGTCTGTTATGGATTGAATCATGTTTCCCAAAATAATACACTGTACATTTTAATCCCTATGCTTATGGATTTACTCTTATTTGAGAATGGATTTTCTTTTTGGGGGTTCATGAGATAGAATCAGTGTAAGATGTGTCTTAAAGTGTTCTCCTTCGAGATATAAAAGACTAAACAAGTAAGCAAGCAAAGATGAGGGAAGATAGATGTCAGGCCACAGAGGATCTCTAAAGTGTCAAAATTAGAAGCTGAAGAGACAAGGAGCAACCCCAGAGTTGACACAGAGAAAAAAACTTGGACTTCCAGTCTCCTAATTGTAAAGAAGTAAAATTTAGTTAAAGGTACTAAGGTGAGATATTTATGTCTAGCACACTAGGATTTGATACTAAGAAATGGGGGTGCAACTCTAGCTGACACATAAATGTGGAAGTGGTTTTGGAATTGGGTAATAGGTGGAGTCTGGAAAAGTTTTAAGATGTCTCATAGTGAAAGGTCAGATTTCCTTGAAGAAAATGTTAGTGGAATTGTGAATGTCAAAGACAATTCTGCTGAAGGCCCATAAGGAATGACAAGAATTATAAAGAAAGTTTTCATTGTTTTAGAAAGTACAGATGTTGGATTTTTAATGTGCTTTGGGTGAAGCATTAAAAGGAAATGATTGGACAGTGGCGAAAGTTTGATGCTCTTAATGCAATGGCAAATAATTTGAATAAGTTCAAATATTTGATGGAAGGTAAAACTTAAAACTGATTAACCTGGCTATTTGGCTGAGGAGATTTCTAAGCAATGTCTTAAAGAAATTGCATGGTGCTGCTTCCAGTAAAATGCAAGAGGAAAAGTTAAATTTAACATGAACTGTGCAAAATGAAAACAAAATTTAGGGATCTAGAAAATTTTGTTGTACAAATGAAGGGCATATGTCCTAGAATTTTCACCAAGGCCACGGGCACACAAGTTAAAGAGAATACACCTATGGCTGATTGATTTCAGCAACTGCCACGTCCTTGTGCTATCCTGATTCAGTCTGCATGCAGAGGAAATTATCTGAGAAACTGACTGAGAAAAAGAAAGCATCCAAATCGGAGGAAGAGTCTGATGAACAACCTGGATATGTAGATAATACAATCTTGCTTGCTGAAAGTGAAGAGGGTTGAAGAACTTCCCCTTCAAGACCAAATGAAAGCCTCCAATATGGACACACCTCAGCATAAATTAAGATACTTTTGATTGAGCCAACAAGCAACAAGGTGAAAAAAAATGGAGAAAAGATAAAGTCAAAGATTTAATTTGATTCTAATCCAAAGTCAACACCCCTGGAGGCAGCAGTCAGAAAATCCGAAGAGACCAGTCATCATAGTTGGTAAAATAAAGCATCAACAGAAAAGAGGAGATAGACTGACACAATGGCTGCATTGATCAGTTGAAATATAACAATTGTGGGGATGGCACAGGCCCAGGCGGTGTTTCATCTTATTGTGCCCTAAAATTTTTTCTACACCAGAACACTCAGTGGGCAATGGGGGCTGACCGTAATAATTACTTTGTGAATTGCACAGGGACAACAGGTGTAAATTGGTCCTAGGAAGCCAACATAAGACATGGATGCTGCTGTTGTTGGGTCCATCCAGTTGACTGCAACCCTATGCAAACAGAAAGAAACACTGCCTGGGCCTGAGCCACCCCAAGCATTGGTCCTATGCCTGATCCCGCTGATGAAGCCACTCTGCTAATTCACCTCAAAGAGGGTCTTCCTCTCTTTTGCCACCCTTCCACTTTACAAAATACAATGTGCCTCTTCAAAGACTGGTCTTTCCTGAAAATATGTTCCAAGTATGTAAGATTAATTCTTGCCATACTTGCCTCTGAGGACATACAAGGTGGTATCCCCACCCCACCCCACCCCCCAGATATATATATCTATATATATAGATATATATATGTATTTAAATTTTTTTCCCAAAAAACAAAGCAAACTTATCACTTTCAAAGTATTCTCCATGACAATACATTTGTCAAACCTGTATTCCCATTCTTAGAAACATTTTTCAAGCTCTTTCTGTTTGGATGGCTGACAGCACCTACCTCATTTTTTTGTTTGTTTCTTTGCCTCTTCTACATTGACAAATCAGTGTCCTTTCATGTTCCTTTTCATTTGAAGAAACAAAAAGAAGTTGCACGGAGTGAAGTCAGATGAGTAAGGTGCCTGGGGGCAACAGCGGCATGCTGCTTTTTGCCCAAAACTGGCATGCTGAGATGACTATGTGAGCAGGTGCATTGTCGTGGTGGCAAAACCAGTCCCCCTTCTACTAAAAATTAGGCCTTTTTTGTCACACACAGTGATGTAATCTTTCCATAATCTCTCACTAGAAAGCTTGATTATCAGTCTGACTGGTAGAACAAACTCCAAATGCACTATGAGTCACCATTTTCATCCATTCAGGAAGCTGATGGACGTCCAGAACCAGGTCTGTCATCAATCGATATCTCATCCCTTTTTGAAATGAGAAAAATACTCATAGACTTGAGTTTTTCCCATAGTGCTGCTCTTCAACGTCACAACAGAGTGTGTGCCATTTTTCCCAAGCAAGAATCTAAATTTCACATCTGCACACTGTTCTCTTAAGTCAACCATCACACACACAAAAAGGTTCGAGTGAAACTGCTTTTATGAAAATATTCACTATGACCAGAGAGAAATTCTCAAGCGATGCCATTGGCTGCATCAACTCAGAGGAGTTGCTTGATACTGGCCTGTGTGTACTGTGAAAGCTCCATTCCTGCCAGCACAAGTCCAGTTTTGGGGTGAATGCCTGGCATTACTTTTGAGAGGTACTCTAATATTCCTTTATCATTTGTTCTGGGCATTAAAAATCATAAATCGGCATTTATTTTAAATGTTCCAGTGTTTTCATTGTTAGGAATGACTCTCATCCTAATTGGTTGCAATTGTATGCTTTAAATTCATAAATGCTAACATGGAATATTATGTGTGTCCTTCAAAGCATCTACACAAGCAGCACAATGCTTCTTCCTCCTTTGAACTTATCTGCTTTTAACAACCAAAGAGTATGATGTAACCCCATGTGTTTTCTTCTTTGCCCTGTTTGCCAGGAAGCTCAGAGGTATGCATGTTGTGCTCAGTTACTGAAACAGTCATCAGTCAAGGTTTCTTAATACTTTCACTTTACTTTCTACATTTTTATCTCAGCCAGTCTGCCTCGCCTTGTATTGATGATGGTATCCATTTTTATACCAAAGAAAGTAAAAAAATATATATTTCCACAAAATCATAGACACCTTTATTAAACAAAAATATGAACAGCAATTGCTTCTCTATGCATATCCTTTGTTCAATTCTATTTACTTCTGAAGACATCTGTCTAACTCTTCCCCCAGATAATTCTGTGCTCTTTGATTTACACCAAGTCAAAACAGCAGTTTAGATATCGGCAAAGAACTCAAATTTTGTGTTCCTTTGAAATGTTCTTTGAGTTTGGAGAAGATAAAGAAGTCTCAAGGCACAATTACTGCCAACAAGTCAGGCTCTCTAGTCAACAGGAAAGGTCCCCCTCTCCACCAGGAGCAGTGCAGCTGAGTGTTTTACTGTTTGCAGTAACCTGGGAAATTCTCATGTCATCTACACAAATGTTTTTTTTAATTGTGTGTTTTCCTACACTTCAGGAAAATGTAGATAAGTAAAATTATCTCCATTTCTTCACAAATATCTCTCTCTGTGTCTGCAATAGTATTTTCATATCTTTCAGCTACATTTGAGGTTAGATAAAGGGCTCGGTCAAGGCGTGGAAAAACTAGAATGTCAACTTGAGACAGCTACATGGCCCTGAACAATAACTTCTCTCTGCCTCTATTTTCTCCTCTGCATCAAAGGGGTCATAGTTCAGCTGCTCCAAGAACAGCGTCTGGACTAGACCAGCTCCTGAAGGTTCTTTCCGGAAGTTAGATGTTTGAGGATTTTGTTTTGTTTTCATATCCTAATGATTCCCAAGTGGTTTCAGGAATCAGAAGTCCCAGAGGTGCTTGTTAACCCAGATTGCTAGACCCTCACTTCTTTAGTTTCTGATTTAATAGGTCTAGAGTGAGATAGTTGGTAATGTTCAGTTTTCATGAAGCTGCTCCTGCTAATTCACAAACCATGCTTTGAGAACTATGAATATAAGAGGAATCACACAAAAGTTCACAGGAAAATTCCATTATCTTTTAATTCACTGTTTTCATGATTTTTTTAACCTGGTACATAACAGAGATTGCACATCATAGTCCCTTGTATGGGGAAGCAATGAGGGTTGCTCTTCATATTTTCAAAATAGTGTTTGCATTTGAAGGAATGAGAGGTTAGTTCTGTTACTTCACTGCACCTTAGCTGTTGCAGTCTTACCACAGAAAGTAATTACAGGATGATGGGAAGATTGTAGGCAAACTCAGGAGACTTTAAGGCAGTGGATCTCAACCTTCTTAATGCTGTGACCCTTTAATATAGTTCCTCATGTTGTGGTGAGCCCCCAACCATAATATTATTTTTGTTGCTACTTCATAACTTAATTTGTCACTGTTATGAATTGGACCATTGCTACTGTTATGAATTGGACCACCCCTGTGAAAGAGTCATTGGACCTCCAAAGGGATCACGACCCACAGGCTGTGAACTCTTGCTCTAAGGGTATGCAGAGGCAAGTGGGCAGCCAGGTAAACCAACTGGAGAAAGATGGGGGCAATGGTGACAGATGGGGAGTAAGAGGAAAATATGTCATCACATGAATGTTTTGTATGAACCACTCTTCTAGAACTTTCTCTCTTCATAGCAGCATTATTGAGGGTTGACCAAAGGTCCATCACCACTTCAAGCAAAGACTCAGAAGAAAGACTAGGAGGGGGCATACAGCATTTAGCAGTACTCTGAATCTCATGAGGAAGGAAAAACTCACACATGTTCCCACACGTTCGAGCTGGAAGCCAAGGCACGTGGATCCTGAGATGTGTGATAATGTGGCAGGAAGAAAGAGGATTCCATAGAATGCGCTATCTGGAGGGTGTTGATGAACGTGAGGGATCTGGAAAGACTTACAGTAACTAGAAGAGAAAACGCAGGCTGGCAGAACCTGAAAGGTCAGAAAGGATCTGAAATAGTCACGGGTGAGGAGAGCACACAAAGAAGCTCAGATGAACAGGTGAGAGCAAAAAAGGACTAAGAATGTCCCGAAGGAACTATCAGCCTACCGCAACTCCAGCAATGTGCACTCCATTCCCGCCTCTTGGTTTTCACGTTGGAAAAATGAAGGGGTTTGGGCTACATTCAAGGAGTGACCCCAGGCCAGAAAGAGTGATGTGCAGGAAGGACCTAGCCCTTCTTATTGTCTTACCTCTGCTTTCTTTCATTTCGACAGTCCCCAGAGAGTTTCTCTTACAGAAAGAGCTTGAAAACCAACCAACAACAAACTCTGTAAGGGCTCTCTGCACTTGCACAGCGGTTCACTGAATGGAAGAGAGAGCAGCCACTATTGAAGAGGAGTCATGGGTCAGGGTAAAATCTGAAACATCTTGAAATGTGAGAGGAGTTTACATCAACGGGGCGGGGGGAAGAACAGGGAGCCACTGTAAGTTTGTGAGTGGGGAGTGACACTGGGAATAAAGTCTGGCCCAGATACTGCTATCGATATAAATTGCTCTGAAATCTCAACTTCTCTGAAGGTTTTATATAAAAACAAATGGTGATTTTCCCCCTTGTCAGCTCTTACCTCCCAGGACATTGTACTGTATGCAAAACTGGTAACTGTGAGACAAACATGTTTTTCCATTGCCCTTCTCAGTTCACGGGCCTTCGGGAAGACCAGTACTTCAAGCAAAGCCCTTTTACTTTTGTACACCCACAGCTTCCATTCAATAATCAAAAGTTTTCCACTTTCGTCAAAGAGGTTGAACACAGAGGACCAAGGAAGCAGTCTATTCTCATCAGCTCTGGGCAGATTTCAGAGCCCTCTGATACCCACTCACTGCCCGGGTCCACCTGATGGCATGGCTATCTCTTCAAAACGGTCATTGGGAACCCCTTAAATAGTTCTCACTGGCCCATTTGTTCCAGTCACCCATGAAATAGATGTAAGCCCCCACTTCTTCCTAAACTAAACCCAACTTGAGTTGAAGGGGCATTTCAATCTCCTTAAATGTGAAATGGATAGACTGCCCACCACTCTCCTTAGCCAAAGAAAATAATTCACCTCTTGATCTCTCTTCCATCACAAAGACCTATGATTTTATGGACTCACTTGGAAGGGACAACCAAACACACTTGGGACCTATACAAGGGTAGTAATGGCACTAATCCAAGCTTAGTTTTGGACACAGATCATTTTCTTAGGAGGAGCTAGGGTCATGATGGCTCTCAGAAATGTACTGTGACCCCTTGCAAAGGGATGGATATTAAAAATAATGAACTACTTCTGCAGGTGATGCCAAATAAAGTTTTCAGAGAGCTACATGTGCAAGCTGTAGCTACACTTTTAAATGGTTCACTTTTTAAATGGTGTTTTGAAATGGAGAGGAAGCCTGAGAGATACTCCGGTCCAGTCATTAAGACCCAGGTATGTGTCCCACAGAATCCAAGCTGTTTTGACCTAAATTACAGACTTGGGATGTTTAACAGGAATGGGCTGACCCCAGCTGTCATGTCTGTGCTCATTTACAAAGAACTCCTGTGTCATTATCTCATGTGACCCTTACAGTGGTTGCCAGCACTGGTCTTCTTAGTCTACTTTAAAGATGTGGGAGAGGGCTAAGCATAAGAATTTACTCAAGGACCCAAGGTGAATACTAGGACTGAGAAAGACTGAAATCCCTTGACAGGTTTTTTTAGCCATCAAGTGTCATGAAGGTGGGATCCTACCAAATGGAGTTTGGCCCAATGGATATGGTTGTGCATCCAGTTTCTTACCCTGAACCTCTGTGACTTTGGTTTGGGCAGTTTGAAGCCTTACTGAGCCTCAATTTTTCTATGTGTAAGCAGAAATATATTTGGACTGCCTCAGCCATTGGAGGTGAGCAGAGAGTGAGGCAATGGCTGTAATGCTCCAAAAACAATGTCTGAGATAGCAGAGGTTCACAGGGAGAAATCACACACCTCTATCCCCCCTACACACACACACTGTGCATAGCACACATATGCCACATCACACACCATACACACATGCACACCACCTCACAGAACACAAACACATCCACACACATCGTCCCACCTTCCAACGTCCACCACCATCATCAATTCCTTCCCCTTTTTATACACTTTATGACAGGCTCAGGTTTACTTGCAAATTGAACAGATCCCCAAGCACTCTACAGTCTTTGTTCAGAAGATCAGCATTGCTGGATTCCTGCCCTGTGACAGTATCTTGTCACCTGTCCCCACATTTCAAAATGGCCATGGGGCTTCCCTCTCTTTGGATAAATCCACAGCCAAGGGTTCTTCATTCCCAACTATTTTGAAACAATTCCAGATCTCAACAGAAACTGACATTGTCCAGTTGGGATCTTTTTTAATCATTCTACTGCAGTCCAAGGAATTGTCCTTGAGTCTTGGGGAAAAGACGCTATCCAAGAAGGTCCTCTTAGTCGTAAGTCTCAGCAAAGACAAGGAGCAGCTTCTGTCAAGCAGGAAGGCGTTTTGTGGCTGAAACCAAGTGAAGCAGAAGTCGCTTTGTGTTCTCTCTCTCTCTCTCTCTCTCTCACACACACACACACACACACACACGCTCGCTCGCAAGCGCGTGCGCGTACACTCACTCACACACACACACACACACACACAAACACACACACGAGAGAGGAACCGTCATTTTCCTATATGCCCTCTGACATCAGCTACCTTCTCTGTAGCTACAGTCTCTCCGCACTCAAATTAATCCCTGGCGATGAAAAATGAACCTCTCCCCCACCCATGCTTCTGCCTTTTGCCTCACGCCCCCAGAGACGAGTTTCTTCTCAAAGCCGCTGGTGAAGATTTTTTTCCAAGTCACATGATCCAGGATGCTGGGGGAGAATCCTCCTTGGAACAGAGATGGCCCAGAACCGACTCAGATGAGGAGAGATAAGGTGTGAGATGTGGAAGACTATATAAAGAATGGATCCTAGGCTGCACGAAGCACTCAACAGCGTGACCCCTTCTCAGGACGCAGCCATGCATGTGCCACCGGGCTCAGTCACCAGCCACTGGGGAACCATGAGCCGGAATTACTTCTACTTCACAACTGCCTCCCTGGCAGTGTGTCTCATCTTTGCTGTGGCAACTATGATGGTGCTGGTGCTTCAAAAGACGGTAAGTGGCCTCCTTCCCCCTCACCTTTCTTTTCGGAGCCTTGAGAACAGACAATAGAGTTGTTTGAGAGCAAAAATAAAATCCAGATGTCATGTACAGAAAGGGGGAAAAGAAACAGGAACTTCACTCTCTGAAACAACTCAGCTTGTTCAGAAAAACATTTGTCACCAAAGCTATCGTCTAGGCTTACAGGAACCAACATTGTGGAGGTGAGCAATGGACCTTTAGAAATTCAGGGTTACCTCTCATTGAGCCAGAGATGTATGAAAGAAGGAACCCCTAAGGAAATGGAGAAGCAGGTATGTTTACACAACATGGTTTCATGGCTGTTAACTCCCGAGACCCGATTCCAACGTTCCATGGGCTCAGTCCTCATGTTTCTGAGGCCTCATCTGTTTCAAACTCAGCCAAGAGTTTTAAACAAGGAGCTACCATTCCAGAGGCCAAAGTCCTTCAAGAAGAAAAGCAAGAGCAGAGACCCAAGCACCTTAAAGTGCTGGGCATTTCAGCATGAAAGGTCACAAAGTGAAGAGACAGCTGGCCTGAGCGCCACTGCTTTGACCAGCGTAGGTTGTCAAAAGAAATGTAGGACAGAGAAAGAGAAAGTCGGGATGTTTTTACACCTGTTCCCTCAGGTGGCTCCTGGACAGGGTCAATCCCTCTGGACATTGACTTTGCTTAAACAAAGGATAAGATTTGTATCTGAAAACACAACAGGAGTTCAAGGAGGAAGTTTCTTGAGATTTTAGGAGAAAATTGATATGTACAGAGAATTCACCAACAGACATTTGGTCAAATATCTATTGCTCATGATTTTCTTAGGGAAGCAAGATTTTATTGTTGTTTTCCATCTTTAAGAATGGATCGTTCAAGAATGTAAAGACCTCACTCTGCCAAAGTGAAAAACCATTGTGTCTATTAATCCACAGAACCTCCTTTTCGTGGTATAACAAACTCATAATTTGTTCTGTATTTATTTGATTGTCTTAGACCAGGGGTCATGGCTCGCGAGCCCTATGGGGCTCTTTCAGTGTGAGCCTGCAGCTCTGAAGTCCCATTGGAGACATTTGAAGGTTATTATTTCAGATCACGGTGATTTCATTTGTTTAGATAAAAACAGATGTAAGGCTCCTGAGTGATTTTTAAGTTGTTAGGAGGCACAGGATTGGCTCTTCGGTCTCAAGAGGTGGCCGACCCTGTCTTAGACCAAATCCTCTGTGACATTCACTTGTTAAGAAGAACAGGGTTGAGAAGGGTTTGGTATCCATTTCTCAAGTGTCCTAGCGGTAAAAAACTTAAAGGGAGCTTTGAAGTTCACATTTCCATTAAAGTGAAAGAAAATAGGGCGGTTAATTTTTGTTTAGTTGGTGGACATAAATAAAGACTACTTTCTCTAGTACTAAATAAATAAATATTAACTGCCTGAACAAAGATTAGTTGCTATTTGTTTATTTATTTATTTTTAAAGAAAGCCTTCTTTATCTCATTCCACTAACTAAGCAAAAATTAACCACCCTGTTTTCTTATGTACTGTAGGTTTATCTAATGCTGCTACCTAATGCCAGGACCCTTTAACACAGTTCCTCATGTTGCAGTGATCCCCCCAGCCATAAAATTATTTTTACAAATAATATATTCTTGAAGGCACTCCCCCCTTTCTCTAGGGGCTCTAAAACTTCTTTCATTTTAATTTGGAGTATACCAGAGTGTGTCATATTATAAGAATGAACAAAGCATGCAAAACTGAAGTAGCCTTTTAGAAGCTTTTTAGTTAAACCTTGGTGAAAGAATTGGAAAGGGAGAGGGGCAAGGAAGGAACTTGGGTTTCAAGCTCAAATCTTGATTGAGCATCTGTCTATTGTGTTCTACACAATATAGTTTGAAACAAAACCAACAAACGCTCTGCTTACATGTTGCTTCTAGAATTTACTATCCAAGGACGTCTTTAAAGTTTCCATGGTGGTTGCATTTTCTGTTCATTTAGCAGAATGGAAGAGAGAAAAAAGGAAGGAAAGGAAGGGAAAGGAAACAGAGACCAAGTCGAGAGGGTGCTGGGGGTTGGAAAGGGAGGGTCATGGCATACTTGGGTAGAGCTGGAGAGAACTCCAGAATAGTACCCATTCAAATCCACTTTTGAGTTGAGTTAATTCCTCTCCCACCCAATTAGAGTGGATGTTTCTGCCTCGTTTTCACAGATGTGGAGAATGAGGACTAGAGAGAGGATAAATTTTGAACTAAGTCTGGCCCGTAGAAAGTAATAGATATAAGACTGCTTGATTTCTTAAAGAGAACAACATTCTTTTGTCAGTAAAGGTACAGAAACACCTAGAAACTTTTCCAACTCTATTTTCAGTAGCTTTTTCTTCTTATGCATCCAGTTCCTTGATTTACTTATCATTTTGGAAACCAAAGGACTAGCTTGACAGTGTAATTGTGTTGCTTGGTGTGATGATCCCCTAGCCTATGGAAGATCGTTTATGCTTAGAATCCAAGGTCTCTAACATAAAAAAGAATAGTGAGATTAACTGCTAAGTGTGTTATGCACATCATCTGTCATCTGACATTAACCATTACAATAATTAAAAAGAAAGAGTTTGTTCTTTGAGCTTGAGTCAAGGGGAAGACTTTCTATAGGAAGGGGAATATAGGCAGGTATTAGGACAGAGGGAACTTAGACAAGTGAAAAGGCTCTAACACAGTGGTTCTCAATCTTCCTAATTTCTTGACCCTTTTATACAGTTCCTCATGTTATGGTGACAGCACCCCCAACCATAAAATGATTTTTGTTGCTACTTTATAACTGCAATTTTGCTAGTGTTATGAATTGGATGACCCTTGAAAGAGTCATTCAACTTCCAAAGGGATCCCACAGATTGACAACCACTGCACAGGACCTCTGGGAAATAGATTAATGGGAAATATCCAAAGAACTTAAACTCATCGCCCCATAACTTAAAATATAATGACTCAATAGGCACACTGTTTGCATGACCTGTTAACCTAAGAAATCATAATTCTAGATAAAAAGGATCTAGCTCTTAAAGCAAATACATCTACAATAAGTAATAGTGATAGAAAGTAGACTCACAGGGCTTCCTTAAGATCACAAATTGGGGAGAGGGATTTATCCAGGTAGAGCTAACAAAAACTTCACTGTGTACTGGAGCTTGGGACTGGCTTGGAAACAGTGAACAATTTCCAATAAGTGAAGCCATGACAGCAGAGGAGAAGCCATTCCTAGTCATTGGAACCAAACCACAAAACCCAACTCAATGCCAGGAAGTTGAGGCCACTCAGAGCAACTGTCCCCATCAGTTTCTGAAACTATAATTATTTATGGGGGTAGATACCCAGTCTTCCTTGAGAGAAGCCACTGATGATTTCCAACTGCTGATTTTAATCACAACCCTACTTTGTTTTTTTTTTCAATAAATCATTTTATTAGGACTCATACAACTCCTATCCCAATCAATACATATGCCAATTGTATGCTTACCACATTTGCACACCTGTTGCCATCATCACCCCTGAAACTTCCTTCCTCTGATTAGGTCCCCAGTACCATCTCCCCATATTTCCCCTCTCCCCACTCTCCCTCCCCTATTACTTTTTCATATCATACTCTGTCCGATGTGGCCCTTCACCCACTTCCCCTCTGTCTGTACTCCAGAGAGGCCATATATAGATCCCTTCAATTGGTTCCCCCCTTCCACTGCACCCTCCCTTCACCCTCCCAGTATCATTACACCCACCATTGGTCCTGAAGGGATTATCTATCTTGAATTCCCTGTGTTTCCGGCTCTAGTGTACATCCCTTGGTCTAGTTGGATTTGTCAGGTGGAATTGGGATCATGATAGTGGGTGGGAGGAAGCATTTGAGAACGAGTGGAAAGTTGCATAGCTCATTGTTGCCACACTGTACCTTGACTGGCTCCTCTCCTCCCTGCAACCTCTCTGTGAGGGGATGTCACTTCACCTATTGATGGGGTATGTTTTTTAATCATTTTATTGGGGGCTCATATAACTCTTATCACAACCCATCCATCCATTGTGTCAAGCATATTTACACATTTGTTTCTCTCATCATTCTCAAAACATCTGCTTTCTACTTCAGCCCTTAGTATCAACTCCTCATTTTCCCCTCCCTCCCCACTCCCACTTCCTCATGAGCCCTTGATAACTTATAAATTATTGTTATTTTCTCATCTCTTGCACTGTCCAATGGACATCTCCATCCCCCAGGGAGGAGGTTAAATGTAGAGCCTTAGAATCAGTTCCCCCTTGCTACTCCACCTTCCCTCCACTTTCCCAGTACAGCCACTCTCACCACTGGAGAAGAGTTCATTTATTCTGGATTCCTTGTGTTTCCAGCTTTGATCTGTACCAGTGTACATCTTCTGGTCTAGCCCCGGATTTGTAAGGTAGAATTGGGATCGTGGCAGTGGGCAGGGGAGGGGGGTAGATTTAAGAACTAGAGGAAACTTGTATGCATCATGATTTCTGCTCTGAACCCAGATTAGCCCATCTCTTCCCTTACAGAAGGGTTGTGGGGAGGACACAGCCCCACTTATAATCATTGTGCCACCATCAAGCTCTGTGTAAGGTATCAAGGAGAGAAGATGCAAGACATGCAAGAAAATGAAGACAGATTACCATGGTAGTTAGACTTAAAATCAAACCAAACCCAAAGAATGTAGGTTTCAAACTCAAATATTTATTGAGCATCTATCTACTGTATACAGAATATTGTTCTAAACACTAGGGATATAGTTCCGAACAAAACCTATGCTTTCATGTTGTTTCTGGAACTTACTATCTAGTGATGTCTTTAAAGTTTCCATGGAGGTTGCCTTTTCAATTCATTTAAGCCATACATTAATTATAAAATATTATGACCTCATAGTTTAGGACAAACAAACAACTAGTGAAAGGAAAGGAAAGCAGAAGTTGTGCTTATGCTCTCAATACAACCACGAAATCCTCCTCCCGGCAATAATAACCACTAACCGTTTCTTGTGTGTCCTCAAAAATTCTTGTGCACCTACAAGTATATATATATAGTACACACCTCATTACAGTAAAACAGAAAATTTGCACCTCACTTTATTCACTTGATAGTATATCTTAAAAACATTTCCATATCAATACAAAGAAGTCCATTTCATTCTCTGGAAGAGCTGCCCAGGGTGTTCTAGTATAGATGCTTCACAATTTATTTTAGCTGTGTCTAGTGCAGGACCCTTATCTTTTTCTCTATATCCCCCCCCACCCAGCACACAATAGTGAGTATATCTGTAGAATAAATTCCAGTAGAGGGAATGGAATGTGAAATTTTATTTCAGTAAATAGTGACAATCAGAAGTAAAAGTTCTACCAAGATGACACACCGCTTCACTTGTATATGGGGTGGGGGGGGGGGAAGAAAATTGATTTATTGTTGAGTACCCATCAACAGTAATCCACGGGAGAATACAGAGTCATGAGGAAACGTCTCCTACGACATACAGCCAGGTAAAAGAAAATCAATGTTCTTATGGTACAACTCCATGAGATAATGGGCTGTCTAGTAAGATAGGCTTCTCCATTAAATCTGTGAAGTTCCTGGATGATACAAACACTGCTAATCAACAGGTGAGAGATTCAAGTTCATCTAGAGGCACCTTGGAAGAAAGTCTTGGTGATCAGCCCTTGAACACCCTATGGAGCACAGCTGCAGTCTGACACACAGGAGAGCACCATGAGTCAGGGCCCATGCGACGCTAACTCTTCTGCTTATAGTTATCGTGTCCCCGATCATAGAGGCACGTCTGCATTGGGAAATAGGAGACTGGGCTCAGCTAATTCCTGGAGCTACCCACACCCCTCCCAAACTGCTGTAGCAAGGGTTCAGAATCAGCATGATTCCCAGCATGCCTACCAAGACAGACAGAGAAAGCAGCCGTCTTCTTGCCTTTTATATATAACAAAAAAGGCAATGTAATTTATTCTGACAATACTATTTTTCCTTCTCCCCAACAAGCAACTAAGGAAATGTTTAAGATTTCTCATCATTGGTGATGCTGAGACTGTTTGGGGTTGCGTTGTAAGCTCAGAAACATACAAGATGTTTATAGAAACATGGAATATAAAGATAATGGGGTTTATCATGCATTTTTGGAAACCACCTCCTAGATGGGTGCGTTGAAATGGCTGTGATGCTTCCTTTACCTAGATTTTTCTCCCCACTGGGCATGCGTTCAATGTATCAGTCTTAAGAAACAAATCGCTAAGAATAATCTCAATAGCAAACCCTGAGCTGAGCTATGAGGGAAGGCCCCAGGCCGGGCTGGCAGGCCTTCATCTTTTGAAAATTTTGTCAAATTGAGAAGAAGACACCCAAACACCAAGAGCTTGATTTCTTAGAGAAGAACACATGGTGCACAGACCAGAAGAGAGGTGGGAATCTTTGGGATGATGAAGGGGTTTGCAGAACTGGAGAAGTGTTTATTTGCGTTTACCCAAATCTAGTATATTACTATTTAAAATGCAATTAGGAAATTGCATTTAGAAATTAAAAATAGGCTGAGCCCTGGTGGCGTAGTGGTTGTGCGCGGGACTGCGGCCCACTGGGATGGAGGTTCAATTCCGGCTCCCAGGAGCAAAGGCTGGGCCTCCTACTCCCACCACCTGAGGGCAGTGATGCCTAAATAAAAAAAAAATAAAAAAAAATAAAAAAAAAAATATCGGTTAGAAATACAAAATTCGATACTCCATCCCAGATCTATTATTTTGGTTTCTCAGTCCCACTATGACAGGAATTTCGCAAGCCGTGACTTGAACCAACAGAAATGTATAGCCTCCAGTTTGGATGGTTGGGGGTCTGACTTCAGGTCATCAATGCTATTGGAAATCTCTCTGCTGGTTCTAGGGGAAAATTCTTTTTTAAAATCGCCTTATTGGGATCTCATAAAACTCATCACACTCTGTACATACCTTCTTTGTATTCAAAGCACACCTGTGCATTTGTTGCCATCATCCTTCTCAAAACATTTTTGAGGGGAAAATTCTTATTTTCCTAGCCAACTGTCTTGGAGCTCTCCGTTTTAGGTTACTCTCTGATTCTCAGATGGTGTGGGTCGCCTTCTTCTTGTCTGCTTTCTTCTACATGTATGCTGGTCTCTTAAATGTCAAATGTCAGTTAGCTTAAGCACATCCCATACTGCTATGGCCCTATTAACACAACAAAGAACATCACATGCCCAAATGGGATGACATCACAAGCATTGGGGCTTAGGATTTAGAGCACATATGATTAGGGACACAATTCAATCCCTAACACCTACTAAATCAAAATCTTCATTTAAGAAGATATGTGAGTTTATGCACATTAAAATTTGAGATGCATTGAATAAGTAATCTTTCCCTGTCCCCTTTTTATTGTTTCTTATACCAGCGATTATGTTTTGAAGGGTCCAGGCTAATTCTGTTATAGAATGTTTCACATTCTACATTGATCTTAATATATATATACATATATGTGTATATTATATATATATATATCCTTGTGATTAAATTTCACTGAAGTGTTTTTGGATAGTACATTAATCTGTTCACTGCCATCAAGTCTCTTCCAATGCACAGTGAACCCATTGGAGAGATTAGGACTGCACCTTGGGGTTTCCAGGATGGTAACTCTTTACAGGTGCAGACGGCTTGTTATTTCTCCCTGAGTTACTTGTGGGTTCTAACTTCTGACCCTTCTGGTTCACAGCCTAACACATGAACCACTATACCACCAGGGTTCCTTAGGAGGAGTTCAGGGACAACACTTATCATAGTTCCTGGGGCATAAACAGTACTTGCCATTAGCAGTCTGATCCAAGCCCACAGAGACACTAGGATCCTCACAGTAGAGAAGGAATGTTATAGGATTCCTGTTGTCTCGCAGCTAGGCATGCATATTAAGTTGTCCTCTTATTGGTGAAGATACCTTTAGCCAGGTTAGCTGGATTCCTGGATAGCTCTTTTGTAGAACATGTGTTCTCTATAAGATGTCAATATCCTTCCCTCAATGGTTTTGCCATTCCATGGCAACCCTTGTCTGAATCAGTTAATGTACTGTGAGTGGACTAATGATGATTATCTTGTCATAGTCTTTATACACTTCTTAGCATTTGTGTTAGTCCAGGTTGACTAGAAAAACAAATCCAGAGACATTCATATGCGTGGAAGAACTTTATATCAAAGAGCAATTATACATTAAGAAAACATCCCAGCCCAGGCCAATTCAAGTCCATGAGTCTGATATCACCCCATATGTCAATGCTACTCCGTAGATTGCTCTTTAGATTCACACGGTTATGCAATGATGCTGAATGCAGGAAGATTATAGACTAGTAAGTGGAAAGTCTTGTGGATCCAGTGGTGGTAGAAGTACCTCAGTGCTGGTGTGGTCACTCAATGTGACTTGTCGGCAGGAAAATGAAGCAGAGAGAGTGTTCCCCACCTCCAGGGAGGAAAAGAGGAATTCCATCATCTGCAAGAGAAGGCCA
Organism: Nesogale talazaci; assembly: GCA_004026705.1. Classification (NCBI taxonomy): domain Eukaryota; kingdom Metazoa; phylum Chordata; class Mammalia; order Afrosoricida; family Tenrecidae; genus Nesogale; species Nesogale talazaci. The sequence continues at coordinate 8,807 of PVJH01006571.1, read as the reverse complement.
TGCCCACACAGAGGCCTCATTGGCTATGGCCTGATTTACTGTCTAGCTTCCATACCTTCACAAGAGGACATGAGATTATATAAGTACCACAGCATTTTTCTGCAGAGAAGAGTTCTCCAGTGGGAGAATTATTATAGGTACAGGTCATGAGGTAGAGGATTCCAGATGAAGCAAAAAAAAAAAAAAAGGAGTAGATACACCTTTCCAAATGGACAGTGTAAGGAGAGTAGTGGTTATGTCCGAAGGGAGGTAAGTTCAGAAGGTACAAGGGGCTAGAAGGATGTAGGACTAGACAAGAAAAGCTGATTGAGGAGGCCCACCATGTTTGAAGTAGGAAGGAAATTTCTAAACCCTTATCTAAGCTCAACTCCATATTCAGGCCCTGGGAGTCATCTCCTTGGTGAAGGAGAATTTCTGGTTGCCTGCTGAGTGAGCTTTATGCCCTTGCTACACAAGGAGGGTCATGACCCAATTGCAAACCTAAGACCTCATTACAGACCTACTGAGTCTGAATCTGCATTTAAATAAGATCCCAAATTGATTCTTATGCCCTTTAACATGTGAGAGAACACTGGTGGTATCATGGGTTATGAGTTCAGCTGTTAGCCACAAGGTCATCAGTTTGAATCTATCAGTGGCCCAGAGAAGGACAGATGAAACTGTTGCCTACTGTGAAAATTTACAGCTTCTGAAAACCTACAGAGAAATTCTACTCTGCATTATAGGGTCGATCTGATTCTGGACTGACTCTACGGTCATTTGTTTGTTTAAGTGTAAAAAGTTTTAAGTAGCACTGGTATGTCTGTGGGATAAGCATGAGTGCCTAATCACAAGCTGGCAGTTCAAATCTACTCATCACCCCAAAGGAAAAAGATGAACCTAAGTGCTCCATAAAGATTTATAATTCCAGAAAACCTTAATAGTCAATTCAACAGCAGTGACTTGGGTTTGTTCCAATTCCTGCTTTGCTTAACTGTGCCAAACCAGTTATTCCCAGTGAAAATAGCCTTTTGTCCTGGACTTTTCTTTGAAGTCCATTCATTTGCCCATCAAGCCTCAGTTTGCTATAGGACTTAGAACCATGCATTCTGGTTTGACTCATTGAGAATTTGCATTTTTCAGTCCAGACAAGCCAATCAGAATCTACAGTTGATTCAAATAGATACCTGTGTCAAATTACCTGGGCATCTAGTTCAAAAGTGCACTCAAATTCAAACTTGGCCTAATGCTAAAGAAGCAGGATGGCATGGTGGTCAGGAGTATTACCTTCAAAGTCAGCACACCTGAGTTTGAAGTCTTTTTCAGTCACTCACCACCTATGGAATCTTTTCCAATTAGGTTACTCCTATACATCGCAGTCAATTGCTAACTCTTAGGGTCAAGGTAATGGTCAAATGAGATAACACATGCAACCCCAGCAGTAATGTCATGTAACTCTCATGAACTGTTTAGGATATGCTAGCTTAGAAACTAATAAGGCATTCCTGACAAACACACCCATGAACTGAGGGTCAGAATCTACTTAAAACAATAATTGTAAGGCTAGAGAGGAAATGGAGGAGGAATTTCTCCTGAGATATTCCAGAAATTAGTTGCCTTTAATAAATTTACATCAAAACGGGCATGTTTTGGCAAAAGTAAATTGAAGGGTTCAGAGCTTCTGCACATCATTGTTCTGTGAAAAGAAACTAACCTTTCAAACTATTAGAACAAATATGATTCATCCTATTACCTTAAGGTCAAGGTGATACCCAAAATAGCTATATTTTTCAAACGCTTGATAACATTTTATATGCAATTCCTTATTTCCATAATGCCTTAGGAAAGGTAAGACTCATTAGCCCTTTAATCATGGTGATTAAAGAAGAGGAGGCAACACTCCTAAATGAGAAGCATGATTGGGTGCAGGTGGGGAAGAAGAGGTTAACTGTAACAGGTCTGCCCTCCCCAAACAGGAAGAATTTTTTTTTGTTTTTGAGGATTCCCAGCATGGCCCACTGAGCCTGAAAGAAAAGGGAAGCATACTTAAATTAAACATATGAAAATGTGGTTGGTCAGTAACCATGGGGATGAGGTTTCCTGAGCAACACAATGGGGCCAGGAATGGCAAGTAGGAAGGGCCTTTTGTTTGTGTCGGTTTTTATCCTATGGACTTCCGGACTCATGGGGAAGTTGCTGAGCAGGATGGCCTGATTTTTTTTCCCAGCTAGGGCCAAGATTCTCAGGCAAGCTTGGGGTGAGAAGTTTAGGACTCTTACCATCTAAGGGTCTCCGAGGCTGTAAGTCTTTACAAAAGCAAAATGCTTCATTTTTCTCTCAGGATCTGAGTGGTGGGTTTGAACAGCTGACCCTTGCAGTTCACAGCCTAACTTGTCACCCACTATACTACCCCCATGGCACCTTTGGAGGAGATGATGTAAGGTGTTAATCAGACCAACAGTCTTCAGTAAATTTTAACAGTCATGATCTCTTTTATATCCTGCTTCTCCAACTCCCAAGGCAAAGTTTGTTGTTGTTTGCAAAGGTTGGTTATCCAAAAAGACAGTGAATGTCTCTACCTTTAGCTTCTGAAGACAGCATCCCTCTTGGGTAGTAATAAGAACACCAAATATATATATATAATCTTTTGTACACAATGGACAGCAAGCTATAGAAAGCTGTGGAGGTCTCATCCCTAGAAGACTTCAGTAACAGAATTCAGGGCTTTTCATGGCTTTCAGATACGAAGATGCTTTGCTATTGACCACCACTAATCTGAAGTTAAGAAACCCAAAATACTCAAATGACAGGGCAAAGCTTTCCCTGACCCCCAGTATACATTTGTCTTCCTCCTCAATATATTCTTTTATAAGCTTGCAGCTCATAGTCTAGTCAAAGGTCCATGAAAGTCATCTGGGACCTTGCCTGAAATAGACACGCAAACTCCACCTAAGCCAATTGAATTAGAATTTGCATTTTAATGGATGCCCAGGTGGTTTTTGTACGAAGGTTGGAGTTTAAGGAATACTGTGTATATGATAAGTTTTTCGGTATTTTCAATGATAAACCATAAAATCAATCAGCGCATCTCCCCATGATTTGACATGCATCTAATGAATGATTCTCTGGTAACTTCCCAAAAGCTGCTGGCCCCAGGGGTGGTTCCACTAGCCTTGTTGCAGTGGCAAGTTGTCTCTGGACACTTCCTTGGACATGAGAAAGAACAATGGCAACTTCAGCAATCTTGGCACCAAATTTAAATATAAAAGTTGGCCCTTTGTGTCTTTTCATGTTGCACAAACCAATACACAAGCTGGCAGCAAATTCAGTGTTTATTGCAATTTGCAATGTTATCTGTCACCAGACAGTGACAACATGAAGGGGAATTTTGTGATGACAAGTTTTCCGGTGAACTGTATGCGTCATTGAGAGACCACAAATGCACACCATAGTTATGTTAAGTAGATATCAACTAAAGCAATAAAATCATGAACTATCTCTGATTTGACAAATCAAATCCATCTCCCTTTCCCTGAAAAGCTCAGATTCATAAGTTGAAAGTGACTTTCTCCTGGTGCACAGAGCAAGGGTATGTTGTAGCTTTGCCTCTAGGAGACGTCCTTACCTCCACAGGCTGGAGAAAAGATCCGTGCATTGGAAAAAGAAGCCTTTGCTGGGAAGCAAAGGACATAGCTTCTAGGGAGACAGTCGAATAAAGGGGAACATTCCAGGTGGTTCTATGTAGCCGTTCATTGAGAATGCAAAGAAAATAGTCTGTGGTAGAGATTGGAGAGGTTTTTTTTGTCCGTGTTGTATATGCTGCCCCCTCTCTCCTTCTTCCCTGAGATGTTCACTCAGCACACTGTTATGGAGCGGTCTAGGCAGGTTCAACCATGAGCATTCATTCTTCACTGGGGACACTTGAAGAACATCTCCAGGGATGAGATGGGAGAGGGGAAAGAGACAAGCAAGGGGTTGGGGAGTCTGAGGACTCTGTTAGGAAGGAGAACTGTGCCCAAGTCTTCTTCTATATCTCTCTTACTCAGTCTACCTGAGCTGGACCTGCCTCTAATCCCTTCCAATCCCCTGTCAAGGGACTGCCCTTTCAAAAGCATTCTGTTTCTACCAACCTCCTTACTTATTTGTGTGCTTATTGTATGCTAAATAATCCATAGTACATTATGTAAGCAATACATGTGTACTACATACATATTTATATTGATAAGCAGACATCTATTTAATAAAATATAAACATAATAAATTGAAGAGTTTAAAGGCTTTGTTTTATCATTTATGTTGACCTCACAGTGTGGTACATAAATTTTCATATATATATATATACATCTATGAAATAGATGATATCCTCACAGTTTTGTCTATACACAATTAATTCAGAATTTCCAACCAAGGGAAAACAGAGCTGTACCTTCCCAGATTTGTTTACAACATACTTTTACTACTCAATAAATCAAATATGAAAAAAACTCACATATACACTACTCTTGATTTTTCTGATGTTCATTGAAGAGGGAGAAAAATAAATGCATGTAAAGGGGAAAGGGAACTGCCTTAGGAATGAAGAATGCAAGCTTTTGGTCCCTGAACTGCGGGGACTGTCTAACCTTGTGCCAGGCTCTATCTTTCTCAATCCTAGGTTACTGGCATATGAATTGAGAATGATAATCCTTGTCTTGCATTTCTAGCAGGAAGTTAAGGAAATGGGTAAGAAAATCCCTTGTAAAAACTAAGTCAATGGATATTTTCTTTAATTTACAAGTCAGATTGAAGGTGAACTCTAAATTGCACAACACATTGGGAATAATCAGTATGGAGAGACAGAGAAAGATGAGTTGTTGTGATTGACTGCCATCCTCACGATTGCTTCTTTTTTCTTTCTTTCTCTTCCAGGACTCTCCCATTACCAACTTAGGTGACAGTGCCCCTTATAAAGGAGGTAAGATCTTGATATTAAGAAGTAAATGTGTAGTGACTCACACAGATGACATCATAAGGTACACAAATCGTTTAGTGATCATAGACTCTATATCAGTGCCCAACATAACCAGGGGAAAAGAAAGGCAGGTCTCAGGGCTGAGCTGGTATATCTAGATTCATTTAGTGGCTAATACTATTGTACCCACCAATTCTCCAACCAGAAACCTACAGTTCCACAAATAAAAATTCCTAGCTCAGATACAGGATATTGCACAGGTGCTACCAGAAACACACAGTAAGCTACTTTTATGAACTTGAAATCTAGAGTTGGGCAATCTTGACTCCTCTTTGCACCTGACAGCCTCAAGTTCTCATCTATAAAATGTGGGTAATAAAATCCACCTCAGATACATATCAGAGAAGCCAGGCAGATCATGGTCATAAATTTCTTAGCATAGCAACTAGCACGTTGTGATAATAAAATAACTGGTGCTAGCCAACATGGATAGAGAGACATTTAGGAGGAAGAAAAATGAACTGCTACATTCTTATATTTCTAATCACAAGTGAATGTTTTCCTCCTTTAGTCTCAGAAAGATGATATTCAGAATTCAGTTAGCATTGAAGATGTAAGCTTTGAGTTCATCTGAATCATATTTTCATTGACACAAGGGGGAAAAGTAGAGTCAGAGAAAAGACTTGCCTTGCCAAAGTCATGCAGAACCACGTCAAGAATTCCAATGTCCTTATTTTTAATGCAGCACTCTTCCTATACAAGGACATTAACCTCCTATTAGTCCCCTAATCTTTATCTCTGCCCACCCCCACTTTGGATTCATTTTTCCCAACAGTTTTATTCACATGTAATTCACATATGGTTCAGTCCAATAAAGAGCAGTTGTACAATCATCACCACCATCAGTTTTGAAACACTTTCTTCATTCTTAGATTCAGAGTTGTTAGCTTCCCATCTCCCTCCAACTTCCCCTGCTGTACCCAGAAGGAACCATTAATTCAATTACTCTCTTTGTAGATTTTTGTATCCTGGATTTCACATACAGAGAAACTCTTTTTAACTTAACAATAATAACAAAGTAAAACAGACCAAAACCCAAGCTAAAAGAAAGCGGGAGATCTTTAAGAAATAGAACAAATGTAAAGAGATTATAAGGGAAATCAAATGATGGAATGCTAACTTGTAACCTAGCTATATCTGAAATAACCCACTTTCCAATGTGTTCTGCTGACAGCAAGGCTATTGTCATCCCTCGTTTGTGGTCAGCTGGAATTCACCAGGAGCTTCATGTATGTGTGTCCCCCTTCCCTTTTATCTTTAACCTGAAGCAGCTTCAAAATGAGTCAAAAGAGAGATCAAATGATGACATTTATTTTTAACCTAACTACATCTACCATAATCCAGTTTACAATGCTCTCCGATTACAGGGCTATTCACAATCCTCAACTATGGTCAAAGAGAATTCGTGGGAGGCTCATTCCATGTGTGACCCCTGCATATGAATTTTGGGCTTCCCCTGTCATCCATAGCCCTCTGAAAACCCGGTGTTCATAATTTTAGCTCTGATATCATTCCCTCCTTTAGATTTGGATTATACTATTTATAATTCTTGGATCACACTGGTTGGTGTGAGATCTCTAAATTCCAAATATAGTTGTACAATCTGAGAGCTCCAAGGAAAACAGAAAAAGAGTGGATCCCTATGGACATCAGTAAGACATAAGAACATTCTTGGGACAAGAGGACGCAGGTGTCTTGGCATAACTCCTCATACTGACACCATCTTACTGAGAATTCTCCTTCATGCTACTCTTAGCCATATCTTTCCTGCTCTCTGTCAGCCAGTAACTTAAAGTAGAAGCCAAGGGGCTAACAGATAAGCACTCTGGATCTTCCAAGGCAGAGAAATAATAGACATCTTGTCTAACAATTTATTACTTAACATACCACTTCAACTCCTGAGTAGACAAACAGTAGCCTTGGTGTAGAAAAACTCTTGGTATAATGCAGAAATCAATAAATAGCCAGAAAGTAAAGATTTGAGGCTGGGGGTGGGGAGGAGTGATGGACAATGAGGTCTCTGTCCCATCTGCTCAACTTTACCACTCCAGGATGAAACTGCCACAGCCTCCCGGTAAGAGAATGGGTCTACCTGTCTTTCAACACAGTTCTTTTTTGAGAAAGCAATGGAGGGCTAGATTTGGTGACTAGTTAGAGATTTGAGCTCACCAACTTTTTTAGTGAATCCAACATGGGCTTTGGATTCCAACATCTGTGTTAACCATGTCACACACTCACATAGAGCCTTGCACTAAACAAAGCAAACTGAATGAAGGTAAACAACACACACACACACACCTGTACAGTTCACCACCACTGCTTCTGTCCAGAGTGTCAGGTGAGATGGGAGCTTTCAGTTTTTCAGAGAGTGAAGTCATCCTTAACACAATCATGACCACAATCACAATGGTCCTTTAGAAGCAAGGCAACCGTGGCCGCCCTGGATTCCAGCTCTGTTACTTATAGAGTATTTCAAACCTGGGTAACCAATGCCAGAGCTTTTGCCTGGTGCTGCTGGGCAAACGTCAACGTTTTCACCCATCCAGAAAGGGAGCCAGAGTCACACCTACTCACCAAAGCAACTTCCCTCAGGGTGGCACTCATCTGCACAGAAACCACAGAAGTCCCAACCTTTGGGTCATTAAGGGATTCCCAAGTGGGAACACAAGCCCCTCCCTCTCCCTTCCCTCCTTACCAGCCAGAGGGCCCGCACCTGCCCATTCCATCGCTGTGCAAGTTGAGATCAGCTTTCTCCCGTAGACAAGTCTCCCATCCCAGACTCTGTAGAAAATCAGATCATGCTGATTCTATTTAACAGAATAAGTTTGGTTCCTTTGTCTCATCCCTTTTTTAATAACAAAATGGTCCCACCAACCAGGTAACAGCGCTAATGACATGGAAAAGAACTCCTTAGTCAACTTTTCTTTTTTTTTTTCCTCTCTTAATCAACTTTTCAAAAGGCTTTCCTTTTATCCTCATGGAGGGACTCTGATCGTGTGATGGCTTAGGCTTCAGGCTGTAACCACAAAGGCCGCCTTTGGAACCCCCCTAGCCACTCTGCTGTGAAATATAGGGCTGTCCTCACATGTTAAGATTGGCAGCCTCTGAAGTCCAATATAGGCTTACCAGGAGTCAGAATCAATTCGATGGGAGTGGAGTTGTTTGTAAGTCTGTCCGAGTCTCTGGCAGAATGACAATAAGTCACACCAATAGGACATTCACTGTGTGCTGAGGGCTTGCGCTTCAGTCAGCCAGTCCCCACAACAACTCTGTACAGAGGGGTCGCAGCCACGTTATCGATAAAGGAGAGATGGACAGTCACTGAGAAGTTTACGAACCTGCCTAAGATTTCCCAGTAAGAAGTGGCTCGTCTGCTCAGCTGCCTTCATGCTTAGCTGGGTCAGACAGTGAGGGCAAATGTGTTGTGCTTTGTTGTAGTGCCCCACCAGCCAGTCCTCCACATCTAAGCACTGTTCCCACACTCTAGGACTTCCTCTGCACCTGCTCCTCCAGCTGTTTGTGTTCAGGCCCCTGCAGTGCACTCGGTTCTCAAGTTCTGGGGAAGAGGGCCACTCGGGAGACCTCACAGGTCACTGTGCATATGAAATGAAGGAGTGGAGCAAAAAGAGTCTGGGGTGCCGGATCTAGAGGCTAGGTTTATGCCTCAGCTTCACAGCCAGGGGCACGTGCCCTTGCATGATTTCTTCCCCATGACCAGACAGGTAAAGAGGTTTTTGTCTTTCCTTGAAATGTGTAGGGTTTCTAAAGGCCCTGCTGATTGGTTAACTGCCCTCAAGCCAAGCTCTGATTGAAAGAA
>PVJH01006570.1:0-100656 GCA_004026705.1 Nesogale talazaci | reverse complement strand
GTTCAAACTCAATTAATAACCATTTGACTTCTCTCAAAACAGTGGTTTCTGGGAAGTATTTGCATAAAATGTTTCAACATTGTTTCATCTTTTAGTCTTACATATGGGGTACTGGAACACAACAAAGAAAAAAACAACAGAAAGGTGCCAGGGCTTTAGATATTTTTTGTTTGCTTTCTTTTTTATTTTATGTTTTACTCAACTTCTTCAATTGTGTTTTTTTCAGGTGTCCTGGCCAATAATTCCCATTTTGACATCAATGTGGACATGTCTTGGTAGCTTTAATCTTTTGCCATTCCATTTGTTTTGAACTAGAGGGAATACAATGATACATCTCTCCACCTCAGACACTGCGAACCCTCATGCTTAGCTAAGTTCCAGCGGTAGGAAGTAGTCCTGGAGTACTTTCCAGGTCCCTGCTGTGAAGGAGCTAAACTTCTTAAGATGCCTCTTTTATCTACGTCTCTGTCGTTCTCCCCTAATGACTGGGGGAGGCCATGCAAAAAGGACGTGTGCATCACTAGGAGAATGAACTGTCCATTTTCCTGACCACGTCCCTGGCTAGAAGAATGAGTCATCTTTGAAGAAGGCAATATGGAGAAAGTTCAGGAATTGCACAGATAGACGATGGGACATAAGGGGGCGGGGGTGGAGATAGGAGGGAAGTCCTGAGATGATGAGATGTAAAAGATAGCAACAGGCAGGCTGCCTGGCCCATGAATATGGGACCCAAGGGAACCATGGCTGAGAGATTGAAGACCAGTGAGAAACTTTCAGGTGGACTAATGTCTGCATTCTTTCTCTTTACTGATGTTGATTTACTATCTATCAACTTTCCGGTACTAACATATATTTTGCCTTAAACTACTTACTTCTGGAACAATCCCCACATTTGTGAGAATTTCCTCTGATTTTTCTGTGGCCATGAATGAAAGAATGATCAAGCCCAGCAAAATACAGAGTGGGAGGAACTGTTGGTGAAAGGAATGGGTAAGGAAGGATGTGGCATAGAGGTATGACTGACCTCTGCCACCGGGCAAGGGGAAAATCAGAAAAGGCCAGCTGTGTCCCCTGTAAATGACTAGATTTAGGGGATAAGCTCAGTCAGGGTTATTTGTTGTTCTATGTATTATGAATTAAAAAATGGGGGGGGGGCAGTATTTCAGGAACCCAGGACACTAATATCTTCTTAATTTTAGTATATAAGATGAAGAGATAAATTACAAGTATTGATTAGTATATTGAAGGAGACAGTAAGCAATTAACATGGAGAAGATAAAGTTGTGTGTTTCTTGGTCTACGTTAGACAGTATGATAAGAAAAGCAATTTGTTGTAAAATGTTTAGTTTTTAGAGTCTCTATTTTTTTTTAAAACTAAAGGTGATGTGTCTGAATCGCAGGGACACATATTCCTTACTGCACACAATGCCTTGATTCCTCAAGTCTCATTTTGTTTTCAGGAAAATGCGATGAGAGTAGATATCACCTTTGTTGTAAGGTAGTGGATTCTCCAGGGTGAATCAGTGGCTCTAGGTTTCATCAGTCTTTGTTATATAAATCCTGCTTTGTTATATAAATCCTGAAAAATGTTTGAAAATATCTATCTCACAGTTGATTGCCATTCAGTCATCCTTTAATTTCATAACCTTGTCCTGTAGACCACTAATTTTTGTTCAGAAACTACTGAACATCTAGAAACTTGAAAATATTTACCCTGAAGATAATTATAGAACAAATGTTTCCTTCTCTCTAGCCAGAAGGAATGTGGACCAATATCTAAAACTTATATGAGTTTCTAGATTAGTAAGTTATAGACTTTCTCTTTTCGGTGTGAAGAGGTGCTATTTAATCGGAGATATCAAACATACTAATGTTTTAATAGAGGTAAGTATGGAGAGTAGATTTCCTAATACTTCATAGTGGATGCAAAGGTTTGAAGTGTAAAACAAACAGATGTGATTGAAAAATTGAAAAAAATAAGTGATTAAATGGGGAAGACAAGACTATTGAAGTAATCCAGATGAGCATTACATGGCTTATGGACAGAATCAGTTGAATAAAAGATAACTATCTTTCTCAATACCTACATTATAGCTATAGCCCCAGAAATTTTGAAGATGCCACCTAACTGGGGAAGATTTTATTCTGCACATATGCCCAGATGTCAGGCATAAGTCAAAAGAAACTCGAAGACATTCTAGAAACAATAACAACTGGATAATTACAAATGCAAAAACCAAAAATAAATCCTATTAATTACATCCAAAAATAAATATTCTCTAGCTCAAAATCATTCATTTACTTAATAGCTTTATTCAGAAAACAGCTACAACCTTCCCATCCTCACTGCATAAACTTAACAATCTATAAGGTCTGAAGAAATTTCCTTCAAATAACTTTTCTTTTGAAGCTTTCAGTATCTTTAGGATCCATTTTTCTCACAAAATTCATAATACTGGAAAGTCAATGAAAGTTCTTAGCATTTCACTACAATGATATTGTTGTAGCCTCCTGCTTTTACTTCCCTACCTAGTCTGGCCAACGTTAATCAATATTCCAAGATAACTGTAGCTTTATTTCTAAAAGCAACTTAGGAGTTATTTTACTAAAACCACCCAATTGCTAAGGTTAACCACCTACAGAAATTCATTAAGATTTTTACACAGTTTCCACATTTTTCTTGCCTTATCACTGCTGCTTCCCTCACACTCTCTCGTCTTATCTGCACTTCCCAGCCAGCTTCATGTTCATTGATTCATTAAATGGCATGCATCCACTAAAAATAATGAATAGTTACACTTCAAGTATAGTTTTCTCTGTTTGGAGTTTCTTCTACTCATAACTCTTAATAATATAAATTGTCCTTCACAATACTCTATGCCCAACCAGTACATCCTCTGAGAAGCTTTCCTTTGCTTACTGTGCTGTGTGATTTCCTATCATTTGTGTTATACTCTTCTGATACAGCAGCTAACAGTCCTTGTTTCATTCTTTTAAATTAGCTAGATCATAACTTCCCTAAAATATTCTTTAAAAAAAAACCTAGAACCATTCCCATAAATTTAGTGTGAATGTTTTATTTAGTCCCCTAGTGTCTTAATTTTGGTACTTAATAACCATTCTTCTGTTTAGATGTCTGACATGTTTTTGAGGAACTAATTATTGATCTAGTTCATCTTTACATTTTTATTCTACATACTGAAATGATTGGCCTTATAAAAATCACAGCAATGGATGGAAAACTTCAGTATTATAAACATCTCATTAACAAAAATTAATTTTATGTTCAATAAGATAACAAGCAAAATGATAATCAATGATATTTTCTGCCAAGTCTCATTTAGGGAAAAGATTGATAATTTGAAATTCATAAATTTCCCTTATTATTATTTTAAAAATTAAGTAACATTAAAAAGTGACTTTATCATATCCCTAATATTTTCTTACACCATCCCTGATTAATATTGAAAAGATTTCAGGTTATTGTAACATATGCATTCCTATAAGTCGGGTGCTTCAATTTCCTGAAATTTATTTTAATGTAAGCCGCACAGTTAAAATCATTGATTCAACATCTATTTCTGTTGGAAAGATAGTGGATTTTGAAAGTCAGGACTGCTTGGTACTGAAGGAATTTTTTGTTATGAGCCACAGGAAAAACAATTCAACTCACAGTAACCCTCTCTCATTGAGTAGAACGACTCTACTCTTCTCTCCCCTCCAGTCTTTACAAGAGTGTCTCACTAGGTCTTTCTCTTGCGGTGGTGCTGTGTAAGTTGCAACCACTAACGTTTCAGCTGGCAGTCCAGCAAATGTAACCGTTGTCTGGCCAATGTTCCTTACTGATAGAACGAAAGCTAAAATTGTATTTTCTTTCTGGAATTGTTGGTATGGCTGAAGGCTCACACTGAAGAATGAGAGTTTTTAAAATCCCACTGTGAATAGTTGGGAGTACGGTGCTTGACAAGATTTTAAACATCTGTGGGAAGCCAAGGCAATAACTCAGAAAAAATAATGGCCCGCCTTAAATCCAATCTAATGTCCATTCCGTAGCAAAAACAAAAATTCTCACTGGAAACAACAGAGAATAGAACTCAGTTTCTTATCTCTTCTAGTTTTTCTTCTTGTTTAAGTTATTTTCTAGGATAAATTGTTATCCTCCTTCAGATTTACATTAATGGAAACAGGATGCACAAAATTGAAATACAAAGTTGTCTTACTCTTCCATAAAAGATTGTTAGGAGTTATAATGATGTTTGCAAAAGATATTGAAATTGCCACGGACTGCCAGAAGAACAAATAAATTTGTCTGGGAGAAAATATGGCCTAAGTGCTTCTTAGAAGCAAGGATGGTGAGACTTCATCTTATGTACTTTAGACATATTATCAGGAAGGCTCAGTCCCCAGAAAAAGGGTACGATGCTTTTTACAGTAGAGACTCGTCAAGAAAAGGAAAAAAAGAAAAATGAAGACCAGCAATTGATGGATTGATGCAATGGCTGCAACAACTGGCTCAAGGATCAGAGTAGAAAGGAGGATGTGCAGGACTAGGAAACACATGGTTTTGTAGTGCATAAGGGCCCTAAGATTCAGAATGGATCTAAGAGCCACTAACTGCCACCACAAAGTGAGGATCAACTTGACGGCACACAGAAATATTAAAAACACACATGACTCCATTATTGGAAAAGGCATCTGACATATGAAATCGCTTTGGAACCTGAGGACAGCCAGCTTTGATGTTGTATGGATTGTAGGGATTGGGTTATGATGTTGTATGGATTGGGTTAAATAACGTAAGACCTGTGATTGCTTGTTTTCTGCTTGTTTTTTGGTTGGTTAACTTTACTGGACCAGCAATCTCAGTAGTTTTGCATGGGGAGCTTCCCCGATGGTGGGATCCATAGGTTCTCAACCTCATCTGGTCCCATGGAGGCCCCCTTTGAGAAAACACACAAAGAAAAAAACTCAAGAGTTCACCTAGAAATAAACAAGTGGCCATCTAGCATAGAAGCAACAAAACCCACATGGAAGAAGCACACCAGGTGGAGCGACCACGAGGCATCAAAGGGATCAGGCATCAGACATCAAAGAACTAAAAATTATATCATTATTAATCAGGGGGAGTGCAGATTGGGGACCCAAGGTTCATCTACAGGGGAAGTGACATACCCTTACAGAAGGGTTGTGGGGAGGAGACACACCAGTCAAGGCCCAGTGTAGCAATGATGAAATGTGCATCTTTCCTCTAGTTCTAAAATGCATCTTCCCTCTCACTTACTTCTACCTTACAAATCCGGTTGGATCGGAGGATGGATACCGGTACATGGAAACATGGGATATCCAGGACAGATGATCTCTTTAGGACCACAGGGGACAATGACGACACCGGGAGGATGGAAGGAGAGTGGAGTAGAAAGGAGGAACCAATTATAAGAATCTACATATAATCTCCTCCCTGAGGTAGAGACAACAGGGAAGTGGATGAAGGGAGACAGCGGATAACTTTTGACAAGTCAAAATTATAATAGTTTATAAATTATCGAGGATCCATGAGGGAGGAGGGAGTTGGGGTGGAAAAAGGAGTCAATGCCAGGGGCTTAAGTGGAAAGGAAATGCTTTGAGAATAGTGAAGGCATCAGAGGTACAACAGTGTTTTGCATACAATGGATGTATGGATGGATTGTGCTGAGAGTTGTATGAGCCCCCACCAAAATGATTGAAAATTAAATAAATTAATTAAATTAAATTAAAATGTGTTTATACTAAAACCTATTTCATTATAAATACCTGCTTTTGCAGTCCACCTGGATAGTTCCAGCACACGCAGGGGACATTATCCCACACTTTGAGAAACACTGCTGCATGATATAATTTAAGGTTAACAACTACATGAAGGAATTTGCAGTGACCAGTCCAGCAGTTTGCATGGAGTGCTCACTCTAGGACACATTCTGGTGCAAAGGGAAGGGAGTTGCCTTGGTGGTGAGTCCTGTTTTGTTTGAAGCAGACTCTGTGGGAAGGCTTGTCCTTTCTTGCTGGCATGGATCCTGCATTTGTCTTATCAATACCCTTTTTCTTTTACCCTTTCTTGTAATGTATCCCTGTCATGGGATTACACCCAGAGAGTATGTTTCAGACACCCTGGAATATCTAAACATTAAATGTGAATATACTAGAAGCATGAAGTAGACATACATGACTACAGGTGAGTTCTAATCAGAGGAGATGGGACTTTGAAAACATCTGTAAAGCGTCTGCGCAATTGAACAGAGAATGATGTTTGGAAACATTTTCAGAGCAAAGGGCTTTAAGAGAGAGGGAAAAAGCAAAAGTGCACTTTCCACAAAAGAAATGCAGGAGACAAAAAGAAAGAGAAAATAATTAAACTCAGACCCCTCTGAGAAAGGGAAAAAGGAATAGCGAGTAGATTGAATTGTATGAATACAGCAATGTTGTTAGTAGTTGTAAGATTTCTTAACAGTTTCCACCATGTGATAATGTTACAATCTCTTGTTAAGACAAGTGTTGATATTTATGATCAAAGTAAAATACCACTTGGTCCAACAGTGAGAAAAGTAAGTACTTTACTACTAATGAATTAGTATAAACTGAAAGTAGGAAAAAGCCCAGATGTTTGCTGCCTTATGCAAATTGTGTATATAAATTGTTTTACACACACCTATATATACATTATATATATATTAAACCATTTTATTGGGGGCTTATATAATGCTGGTCACAATCCATACATACATATACTGTGTCAAGCACCTTCTTTATATTAGTAACAAAATTAGAGCTGAAAAATGAAAGCATCCTTATGTTTTAAATGAAAAGAAGGCATTTGTATATTTAGTTATGTAATTTAAAATTTAAACAAAAAATAATATCAACAACCACCTAAATTCACTGCCATCAGGTTGATTCAAAATCCTCTGACTGCTGCAGGACAGGGCAGAATTCTCCCTCTGGGTCTTTGAGACTATAAAGCCTCATCTTCCTCCCACAAAGCAGCTAGTGCTTTCAAAGGGCTGAATTTGAAATCAAAACTCAATGCACAAACTGCTATGCTACAGTAAAATAAGTGAAAACCACAAAAAAAAGATATCTATTTCTTTGCCAATTGTCCACCTTATTATCTGTCAATCAAGGCAATATTCAGGCCCCTACCATATTGCCTGCCGACCTTGGATTTAGTAAGTTCTTTAGTGATGAGCTGAACCTTCTGGTCTGGACTCATTTGCCTTTGCCTGCATTCACCTATGGCCTTTCCATTTTTAGATGTGACTGTCAGGAGTTAGGAAAAGCCCCAGCTTAACAAGGACAGTTATTCGATAGAACTTACCATTTCCACAATGCTGTGAGAAACTTTCTTGACATACATTGTGTGGTGGTCATATATCTATGTCAATTTCCTGATGATAAGGGTGGAGTCTAGCCTGTCAATCTGGAGATAGACGTTGAGTAGCCAATGAGGCCTCTGTGTGGGCATGGCTTTCTCCTGAGAATTCTGGGAAGTCTTAAGTATTTCCCTCATGGAGATGAGAGACCATTTTTCCCAGCTGTTGGGAGTCACTCCGCTAACATGACAAGATGGCAGCATTTGAGGAACCGGAAGAGCTAGAGGAGAAGCTACATGGCCTTACCTTGATGAAACCAGACCTCTGAAACCAGAAAAGCCCCAGAGAGCTCCCTGCCAGTGCTATCACCAATGGATACTGCTGATGGACCTTGAGCCCTGGAAATGAGGAGTCATGAGGGGACCCCTGCCAGAGCTGGGATTCTGCACCCACTGGCCTGTGACTTAGTGAGTCAGAAGGAGATTTTATAGACTTGTATTGAACATATGGGCTAATAATCGACTTAAGACTTTGGACTGGACTGGGTTTCTCAAAGTTCCATTCCTCTTATATATAAACCTTTCCCTTATATCCATAAGCGTGTCTATGAATTTGTTTCTCTAGTCTACCCGGACTGATACACATTTTTTGTAATTTACACATATAACTATCACTGGTTTTGCTTTTTTAGAGAACCAATTCTGTTACAATATTCATAGGGCTTACTTTGAAATATGGACTGTGTGAATCCAGACCATATAAACAATAAAGTCTTGCAATATTAAGAAAGTCCACTAACTGTTCTCAAAAGAGTATTGCAGTAAGTAAGGCAAAAGCTTCTGTCAGACCCCTTGTAGTCTCCTCATTGCCACGAGACAATCAGACTTGACTCCACACTCCATCCTTCTTTGTCTCCTCTGATGCCAACCTCTCACAGTACTCTACTTCAAACCATACTCAATAATTCATTTCAATGACCACACAGATCTCACTGACAATATTCACCATGATGGTGATTTATTGAGGAAGTTAATAATGTAAGGTAGAATCAGTAGACAGTGGGGATCTAGTCTTCTCTGTATCGTTCCAATTTTAGTATATGTGCTTCTGAAGTGAGCACGGGATCTAGTCTTTTGTCCACAGAACACCTGCCTTCATCCAGAAACCAAGTATCTCTCCCCTCCTCATCCTTTCTGCCATGTGATCCCTTGTTCTTTGCCTCCAAGGATCAAGAAGGCCACCAATTTCTCTTCTTCAATATCCCATCATGTGAACATGGCTCCTCTTGTTCTGTTCCTTGGTCACCATAGCCATAGTCTCTAGTGCCTCTGGTCCTGGCTTCTGTCACTTTATAGAGAGATGTGGAACATGCACTTCTGAAGCACTGAACTTTCCCTGCTTTTATATATAAAGGAAGGGCTTTGATTTAGGGATATGTATATGTGTGTTTCTTTTGGCCAATCATATCACCAAGGAAAATGAAGGATGGTGTCTTTAATCACATCATCTAGTGAAATATTCTTAAAGCTATATCTCACTCAAGTCCTGCACTAGAGAACTCTCTCCAAAATGGGATTCTAGGCAAAGGTATAGAGTCTAGGGTTATAATACATCACGTGAAGACTAATAGCTAGAAGGGCTATATTGGTTAACTGCATCTCAGGTATTAAGCATCTGTCTTAAACCATTTGTTTTTAGTTTAACAAATTTTGTTTGTGGGAAAAGTTTAGGAAATCTAAGTATTTTCTTTATTATCATATAACTTCCAGATATAGCTAAATTAATGGTATATGTTGTCATACTTGCAAATGAAGTACAGTTAATCATATAGTAGATGTAAACAACAATGAGTGCATATGGGTAATTGAAAAAGCATGACTATTCCTATCTCTCATTTTGGTTCCATTTCTGACACTCTCCAATCTTTATAATAATATGCAAGTATATGACAATACAGATTTTTATAAATATTTTCACCTGAGAAGCACAGAACTTTCTACCAAATCACCTAGAAACTGTTTTGAATCACCTGATACATGATTTATTTTTATACTCATAGTATATTCATGAAGTTTCTTTCATTAGCAAACCAAATTTAGATGAAATTGTTTGTGGGCTTTTTTTTGTGCATGTGAGAGAGAGACATAGAGAAAAAAGAGTGAAAAAGACACACAGAGAGATAGGAGAGGGGGAGAGAGAATAAATATGGGAGTGATCCACCGTAAGGCAAAAAGGTATTACTCTTATAAAATTGATCTCATTTATCTTCCTTCCCATTCCACCCTATCTTTGTCTTCTCGCCATCAAAATATAATCCTGGGAAGGTTCAGAATTTCACATTGGGAAGACGTGTAGCTATATGTTTAAATTCCTCAAAGCAAAAAGCAATCGATAACAATATGGCAGGTATGTAGTTCCAGAAGTAAATTTTTGAGTGTGCTTCTTAATGGAAGAACAAATGGGTAAATGGAGAGAAAAATACAATTTTGGAAGCACATCCATTTATCTCCCTCTAGAGGGGAGGAAAAGGGGAAACTTTAAAGCAATGCTTAAATTTATTTCATGAGCATGGCCAGCTAGGGAAGAGTATACTATTAGTAAATTAGAGTGAAAGATGAAAGTCAAGAAAAATGTGGCTGTTCAGAGCATTACATCAAGTAATTATGTTGATGCTTTCCTTGTTAACGCAAGGCAAGCACATGGTGCTAAATCATAGTACCTATGGTAGGATGAGTAGTGATGTTGTTGTCATCAGGTGGACCCCCTTGAGTTGGTTCTGACTCACAGCAGACCTATATACAACAGAAAAGAACAAAACGAAACAAGGTAACCTCCGCATACTGTGCCAGCCTCACAATCAATGGCATGTGTGAGTCCTTTATTGCAGGACTTCTGTCAACACACCCCAAAGAGGTTCAGCCTTGCTT
The DNA here is from genome assembly GCA_004026705.1 of Nesogale talazaci. Taxonomy (NCBI): domain Eukaryota; kingdom Metazoa; phylum Chordata; class Mammalia; order Afrosoricida; family Tenrecidae; genus Nesogale; species Nesogale talazaci. Next base: position 90,386 of record PVJH01006570.1, on the reverse strand, counting down.
CCTTCTCCTCACGGTCTTATCAAGTAGAATGTTCTGTGGGTAGCACGGCCAAGGCACGGGAGACAAACTCTTGCCATGCTGTTTTCTAAAACACATTCTGATCCTATGTCTCTGAAGGCAGATTCATTACTTCCCCTTCCACTCTGTTGTTCGAATGAGCCGCCTCCGTCCATTTTCAAGCAGCAGCTGGTTTGTCAAAATTCAAATCGATCCTGTTATTCATTTACATATAAGTTGATATGTAAAAAATATTATTTGAATTATTGTCATCTTTCCAACTTTTCTTTTAAACAGATATCTGAAAGATAAGTAGGTATATTTACAAATGGGTTAGTTGTCTCTGGATAAAACAGTTTTAGCGTCTCTGGTAGTCACAAATGAAGTAAAAGAAAGATGTTAATCACCCTGCAAAATAGAATCTGCCATAAAGAAATGAGGAGTTGTGAAGTATCTGAGGAAATGGCTCATTTTAATTATTTTATTATCATGATGGAAATTTTAGTTTTTTAAATTATTTGGATTAGCAGCTTGTATGTTAGTTTGGGTTCTCTAAAGCCAAACTAGTGAATATATATATATATATATATACACACACACATACATACACACACACACACACACACATATATATATATATATCCTATCTGATTGCTGTCTGGCTTCTGCTGGAAGCTGAGGCCAGGACGCTGGATGATGAAGTGGGGGGGGGGCACACGAGTTGGGAGATGCAGAGATAAATGAATCTGAGATTAGTAGTCCACAATGACTCAAGGGATGAGCAGGGGACACACCAGGAAACCGATGACCTGGCACAGGATCTAACTACAGCAGAAGGTGCATCTCTACTCAGTCTCTCTTTTTACAAAGGCCACACCCACAGGAGGTGTCATCATGCTGGGATTTGATTGATGGGTAGGCTTCTAATCCTATCTTTAGCCACAAATGGCTAGTTTGCATCATAATCCAGAATCAGAACTTATGATTTTAATTGTAAATAAGTGAATGAGTTATGACTTTCATGAAAAGTTTTTGAAATGGCCCTATGCACTACTGAAAAGAAGAATATACTATACAGAGCCTTCTTAAAAAATGAACTACATGTTTGACCGTCAAAATGCAGAAGTCATTGAAACTATTAAGCACAGATAGTTCATATTTTTTCTGATCCATTTTGGATATGTAAACCAGAATCACAATTTTGCAAGGAACAGATATAAGAGTACTATAGAACACTGGAGAAGGACTACAATGTAGGTCTAAAGATCATTTTAAGATCTTTATTCTGATCAAAACATGCAATAACATTATGGTGTAAATTGATCTGATCAAAAACAAATTAACTGTATTTCTCTCACAAATTAATAAAGGAGTTTCTATCACCAAGTTTCTGTGTTTTATTCAGTTACATCAATTGTGATAATGTGTGCGAAATAACCTACTTCTCTTGCACTGACTGGCCTGAAATATACTGGGCTGTGACTAGGGTGAGGTGCTTCTCTTGAGCACAAAATTTAAGGCAGTGCCAAAATGCAAGACAATTAATTTTACTTCCAAATGTGGAGATCTTGCCCTAGAACATTTAAACCCAATCAAAAATCACTTCAAACTCAACAAAGGACAGATGCATTGAATTTTTAATAGTATTACCAGAAGATACCCTCTCAGTAACACAACTGGATTGTGAGCATGTCCCTGATTATATTTTCACAGGGTCTCCCGCTTACTAATGTGAACTATAGATTATATACACGTGAGTCACAATTCTGGCAATGAGGGATGGTTCACATATAGAACAGGTGTCCAGGGTCATAAAAAGATTGTACCAAGCATTTACACCATCTCACTAGTAGAATTTTAGCTGGTCGTTTCCCATTTGTAACATATCAAGAGGGACAGTGCAGAATCATTTAGCATATGAAGATGTAAATGATCCCTTCTAGCTCTCTCCCTAGCAAACATGGCTGAAAGTAGCAAGGTCTACCAGGAAGTTATGCCACCACAGGGTTGATTGGTAAAATGAAGTATTTCATGGCTTATTGCCACACAAATTGCTCTGTGGGGACTCTGCCTTATACTCAGGCCTTAGTCTTATTGAACATGCTATCTGTCCTTGGCTAATATCACATCTGACCAAGGAAGCATAATAACTCCACTGCATCTCAAGAGAGTGGGTTTCTAAATTGGTCTGCCTTAGTAATATGTGAGGAGATTATGAGTGATCTTGCATTGTATCTACAGGTGTTAATAAAACTAAGAAAGATAATAAGAAAGAATGAAAACAAATGCAGTTTTTAAGTAGGCTAAATCAGAGGACCAAAAAATGTCATGAATCTTTTAATACAAGGAATTTTTTTAATCTTCTTCATTTCTCTCTTCACTTGGATCACTCACTTCTCAATTTACTAAGAACTTTATCAGTGAAGCTGAAGCTGCACATTGCCCTGAATTTCCTTGAATACCTATAATTGTGTCCACTGTCAAAATATCAACGGAACTTTGGCTGTACCCAAATAACTGTGGGAAGATTGCAAAAACTTAGGTTAAATAATGCAGATATCAAGAGAGAACATATTTGGAAACATTTATGTAATCATTAGAATTATTGGGCAAGAAGTTAAGTATGGTCTTCCTTACAGTACCTCAACTGAGCTTAATTTTCATTTACTTCCCAAACTTACTTTTCAGTAAGGCTAATAGTAACACTTCTGTCCATGGTAGTTGGTTCTCTTGACATAATTTATTTATATGTCTCTTTCTACTCTGATTCATTCCTTTGACCATGCCACTTGATTGGCATTGCAAGTAGCATACAATGTTCAACTTATTCCTACAATTGAGGAAACTTCTGAATACTTAATATCGGAGGGAGAAAAAGACCTACTATGGCTTCTTATATTTCTAGGCAGCCCAAATGTTGAAATTCTTTCCTTTCAGAACAATTTCATGACTTCATTTGGCTTTCCGGTTCAGCAAGGAAAACCCTAGGCTCTTTCTGAAAATGTACCTATTAAGACCAAGAAGGGCCTCACCCAATAAACAAATTTTGTCATTCTTCCCCAGGGAAAGGACCCATCCACTGATGGCTACCTATCTTTGGCCTGGTAATCTTTTATTTTTTCATAACACAAATGACACATTATCAACAACTTGATGTACTATGAATCTGAACATCTCTCCAATCACATGTTGGGTAACCCAACTATACATAGTCCCCATCTAAAAATGGGAGGCACAATGTAGGTGAGCTAGGCTTCGAAAAACTTGTACCAAAGGCACACAAACCCTCCCTCCAGGCATGTTTTCAATATCTAACTCAGAGAGGGCCAAGCAGTCTTTAGAAGTATCAGCTGGGAGATTTGCTTGCATGCAAGGTCTGAGAGGAAGGCAGCAGAAAGTATCATTCATGCTGCTGCTTACTTTGCTTAGTAGCATTATTTCCCTGTAGAATGCAAAAATTTTCCTTTGGCTATTGCATCGTGTCTAGTGTTCTCACAATCTCAGGATTATATTTGATGATATTTCTAGTTATAATCAGCAACCCCTCTCCTGGTACAAAAGTTCGTGGAAACAGAGTGATTTGAAACAAAGGTTCAATTTGTGAAAATAGAGATGAGCTGGCTGAGCCTCAGTGGTGCAGTGGTTGTGTAGTAGTTCAAATCCAGCAGCAGCTCTCCTGGAGCAAGGCTGGGCTTCCTACTCCCACCAGGGCAGTGATGCGGGGGGGAAAAAACAGAAGTGAGCATGTGAATTTCCACTAAATATTGTGCTCTGATCATAGCAATGAGCTCTTCCTTTTGCACTGATATTCCTGCTTTCATTCAACTCATTTCAATGGTTCATAAAAGGGCACTCTTCCAAAAAAAAAAAAAAAAAGGACACTCTTCTGTAGCCTAAATATTTTCCTCCACTTTGACAAAGCTGCTTTTGCAAACCATTCATTCTCAGGGTCAAGGTGTAAAATATCTGTCAAGTCTGGGTGGTTGGAATGAACATTATCAAAAAGGACAGTCAGGTGCCACGTCTTCTAATGGCTCTGTTGTGACCAAACTTGTGAGACTTAAACATGAGCTTGGGAAAATAGGGAGGGCTGAATTTCTTTAAATTTGTGTCTGTTATAGTGCTACCGTGCTGGAATTAAAACAATATGTTTCTAAACCACTGGATCATATAGTATGTATGGCACTTACATAACCTGTGGTCAATTTGCGACTTAAGTGTGAATGGGTGGAGTTTAGCCTTCAGTCAGATTTCATGTAGATGACATCATTTGGAGCGCTAAGGAGATAAAAAGTTCTCCACAGGCAGGACACAAGCTTACTCCCTGCGAGGCATTCCTGTTGGGAAGATAAATGAAGCTGTTCTAGATCCCAGGATCAGTAGGAGTCACATGGAGATCCCTGATAGCATTGAGATGTTTCCAATGCCACTGGATCCACGAGACTTTCCACCCTGGCCTGGCATCTTCCTTCATTCAATGTCATTGCTGCTGAATGCTTTCAGTCTGAGTCTGAAGAACTTATATATCGGTATCAGATATTTGGGCTAATATCAGGCTTACAGACTTGATCTTGACTGGACTAGGATATTTTCTCAATATTCAGCTGCTCTTCTATATATAACTCTTTCTTCTACACACATGACTATGTGTGAATTTGTTTTTCCAGTCAAGCCAGACTAAAACAGTGTGATTGAGTGGCCTAGTAGGACTTGGTCAGTCTCTTTATCCGTGCTGCTTGCTACAGAAAACATGCTCAAGCAGGTAGACCACCCATGAGTACTGAGTCTAGTTTCTTTGCACAGTAGTCCCTGGACTGTGCTGTAGTCCCAAATTCCCAACTTTCAAGACCCCAGAAGCTTCTCTTCTTCATTAATCCACATGCCATTGGCAAGGTTGGTTAGCAGGTACAGACCTGGTGTTTCCATTAACTAGACTCTAAGTTAACAAAATCACATCTATATTCTCTTGTTCACTAAATAGAGGTTGTCTCAGTTCTCTGGGTTATTGCTACCTAGGCTGGACTATCATGCTAAAATTGATAATCCAAATCCTACAAAAGCTGGTCTTCCCTCAATCTGAGTATAATACACATCCATTATGGTAATTGTCTCATTTTCCCTATAAGACAAAGAAATCCAACTACTGGACCTGCTAAATATTAGACTAGTAAGGCTAACTTGCTCTTTTATTCATGGAGACCTTTACAGCTAGCCTTGGGTAAGATGTTTCATACAACAGTCTTGTTCTGAATAGGACCAATCTCTTGAGTCACTGACCACTGCAAAGCCCTCTATATTAGGGCCCATTCTATTGCCCAGCGATGGCAGCCTTTCAGGATCTTTTGCAAAGCCCCAACCCCTAAGTGCATGGTTAAAACTGAGAAACTCTGAGGCAAATGCCCACAGGTTAATTGCTTTGCTCTCTCCCCTTCTCCCTCAAGAGCAAACATTGATTAGGTTTCCTTAACTAGCAGGATACCAAACAGAAAGAAGAAAAAATGTTTTCTCAAGTAAATTACAGAGACTTATCCTTGACTGGCAGTCAGGGGTCTAATGGAGTACACAGGTATGAGAAAATTGAGGGAAGAATTTTCATGACCCTATGTATTGCCCACCAATCTTGTATAAAATGGCACACACTTGTGGAAACCATCTGTAGAGGAATAATGGGGCTAATGAAAGGCGAATGACACTCCCAGAGCAGCAGCCATTCTCGTGTGTCTCTAGTAACACCTTGCAGACAGATCCAGAGTTTCCTCACATTTATAGTTTAATGCAAAGAAAATATCCATTTATGATTTAATGCAAAAAAAACCACACCAAAAAAACCCCACAAAAAAACCACAACAGCAAAAAAAATAACAGGATACTTGGGTAAGTTGATAAAAAAAAAATCCGGTCTATAATTAAGTCTCTGAGGGTTGGCTTTCTTTCTGCACTGGCCTGTACCTGCTAAATTGACAATGGAATGCCATTGGACAGTAATTCTATTACTGAAACAGAAACTGGTATCTCATGAGGGGTTAGCGTATGAGGAAGAAGATAAGCATTTCATTTTGAGTGTGAGCTGGAAAAGTCACACTTACCTTGAACATGCTAATAGAGGGAGGTAAAACAGTGTCCTGCTGTTAATTAAAATGATGGAAATAAAACATAATGCAAGGTTTAGTTTACTAGAAATCAAAAAGGTAATAGCTCCTTCCCTGGAAGTAAACATTACTTTGAAGTTGAGTTAGTAAGGGCAGTCTTCTAATTCAGGAAGTTGGTAAGCAAGGGCAGTATGACAAGAAGCCAGGGAGGAGGGACTCTACCATTTAGGTATACAATAGAGTGTGGTGCTGCAGGGGATGGAGGTATGGCAATTTTCAGAGAAATGTATGTCTATGAAAACTGCTTGCTCTCATCATGATTTTTTAAAAATGTTTCACATAGTTTGGTTTAAATGGATTCTGGGGGAAAATTTGAAGGTAGCAAACTTTATTGTACCTTGATATCTCATGCTTGAAAAATAAGGTTATCAAAGCAACCTGGTCTCTCGCTTCTTGGCAGCAACAGCAGTTACCTTGGTTTGGGTGTTTATCTCCAAAGTAATTCCATGTATTAATATGATTAGTATGATTAGGTAATTGTGATTGGCTACAAACTCTTACAACCATTAAAGGAGAACCTAGAACGACCATGAAGAACTGATCATATGTGGAGTTTGATTTCTTATGGACGGCCTTTATGGCATCTAGTCTTTAGTATTTTCATTGTTCAAAATTTATGTGAATATACATTGAATGGACATTGAATATACAGGACTAAAGATCAAAGAAACAGCAGTGCATTTAAATTGTGTTGCTGCTGCAGAATATCGAAAGTACCATGAACTGCTAAAGGACAAACCAATCTGCTGGTTTGGCCAGAACAAATACACCCAGACTGCTTCTTAGACACAAGGACAGCTAACCTAATCTTAGACGTTTGCGACATGCTGTCAAGTGAGACAGGACCTTGGAGAAAGGTATCGTGCTTCCTAAAGGAAAGGATGGACCCTGAAAGAGAGGAAGTCTCTCAATGGAATGGATTGACAGACTGGCTGCATGGTGGGCTCAAGCAAAGGCCCCATTGTGAGGGAATTGCGGGAGGGTGTGGGCAGTGTTTCCTTCTGTTGCTAATAAGGCCCCTATGGCTCAAATCTGATTCAGTAGCATCTGAGGACAATAACAGCATAGTCCTGGGACTGTCGCATTAAAGGCCTTTGAAATAAAAATTATGGGGAGAATTTATTCAGGACTAAATTGGTACTGTATTCAGTACCACAATAGAAAATACCTTGATACTAACACTTTATCATCATTATTTTGATATTCATAAGATTGTCTTTAAATGACCATGTGCTAATATTATTGCTACTTCTATTAATGTAATCACTGACACATGAAAACAAAACAATTGTGCTTTGAAAAATTGTTTAAAAATGGAGATTCAAAGGATTCATGACCCTAGAGTTTTGAGTTTCTGGGTGATTCAAGTCTTCACATTTGCCAACAGTCCAATTTTGCAAGTTCTGGCTCTTGGTTGCTTGTTTTGTCATCGGAGATCATTTGTGTTACTCCTGAATGCATCAATGATACAAAGAGTATGTCTTTTTTTGAACACATTTATTCAATGAGTAGAAGCACCCTCAAAACACCCATTATGAAAAATGCACATCAGTGAATGTTCTACATGTGTTACTTTTATAATTTTTGGCTATGTTGAATTGGCATTGTTAATTTTATGTAAAACTCATAATTACATGATTTCACTGAATTAATCTTTCTCAGCATAATGAGGTACTGAAATCACCTGATCTTGATATTTATTCATATAATAGTCCTTTAGTAAAATTCTAATTCTTGTAAAAGTGTTTGACTTTGTTTACATTCACAGTATCATCTGCATTTAATTTAAGGAACTTAATGAATTAAAAACAGAACCCATATGGCCCAATAGTTAAAAATTCAACTGATGACTAAAAGTTTATATCCAAGTGATATCACTGGGAAAGACCTGATCATTTACTCATTAAAAATTGTGGCTGCTTTTAGGTTCACCTGTTTGAGTTATCCCATCTCACTGATGGCCTTCTTATTTGCTCACCTTCTACATTACCAAGCACAATGCCCTACTCTGAGGACTGATCCCTATGGACAACGTGACCAAAGTACATGAAACAGTGTCATCATCCTTGCTTGTAAGGAGCATTCTGGTTCTACTTCTTCCGATACACATTTGTTCCTTCTTCCTGCAATCCACAGAATATTCAGATGTACTGAATTGTCTTCAGTGTTCCTAATTCATCATCTTGCATTTTGAATGTGTTGAGAGGTCATGTAAATAAAGATTCCTATAATTTCCAAATCCAATTATGTGAAAGGTTTATTGTATCCAGACAGCCTAGACTGCAGAAGTGACATTAGAATGTACAATGCACCATGCTGCAGTGACTAATGTTCTTTTGGTCATGTCTTTTATAGCTTTCAAGAAGCAAGAGGTGTACAGAAAGAAGATAAATCAAGTTAGAATCATACATCATTTAGCAAATGATATTGACAGAAGCAAAATAAGGTGGATTTAGTTTAAATTCTCTGCTCCATTTTATGACTTATCTCTGGGTCTTATCTTTAGTTAAGCATCCCTTATAAAAGAAAAATAAACATACCTGTTCCATTCTAGGCCAGCTGGTTGTCTTTATAAGGACAGGAGAAAGTCAAACAGGGTTTTTCCTAAAGACAATTACCAGCAGGGCATTTTCTCCAAATGATGGGGAAATGCAGATTGTCTGGGACAGGAAAAAGGCTAATTCAGGCAGGGCAGGGTTAGCCAGTGAGACTTTTGGGGGATGGGGGAGAGACTCCTTAGAAGTGAAAGAATTATGAGTATATTTTTCACCTAGCCCTTAGATTCACTAAAAAATTGAGATGGCCTAAGCTAGTCTACTTCAAGTGCAGATGAAGTGATAAAGTACAACCTGTCCAGGTTTAAGGGTTCCATGGTCTTCAAAGCGACCTCTTTTGCAGTAGAATTGCCCAGTATTGAAATTGGACATCTGCTCCCACAGTCACGGGTTGTGTATCCAAGGAGAATACAATTTTGGGAACGTCAATGTTTCTACATTTGTGATACTGTTCTTTATCTAGTTGTGAAGGTTTTTATTTTCCTTCCATTTAGGTGCAATCCATATTGAAGGCAGACACTTTGAACATCTTCAGTAAAAACATAATTACATTATCTGCTTGTGAAAAATTGCCCAGAGTATCCTTCTCATCCTGATGTCAACCTCTCCTTCATATAGTCCAGCTTCTTGGCTATTTTTTTAGGCAAACAGACTAAGTAATTATGTTGAGTAGATATTACTCTGTTGTATACAATTCTCATTTTAAAACTCATTATATCCTTTTGTTTTGTTCAAATGACTGACTCCTTGTTTCTGCACAGGTTCAACTTGAGCACCATTAAGTGTTCTGGAATGCCCATCCTTAATTCTGTTATACAAAATTTGCTAAAATCCACACAATAGAATGACTTTGCAGAGCCAATAAAATAGATACCATGTAAACATGTGTATAAGCCGAGTTTTTCAGCACATTGTTTTATGCAGTTATTGCAGTTATGCAGTGGCAAGAATAGGTGCCCTGGCTGCTATTTAGATCAGCTCATATTTGAGTATACATGGTAACCATGTTTCTGCTGCACTCTCTTATCAGTCAAAATCCATCTGACATCAATGATACTCTTTGTTTCAAGTTTTATTTCTAATCAGACTTGAATTTCTGACAAAGCTTATCACAAATTATCTTCAGAAAAAAATTATTTGCATATGATAATTTTGTATGCTATATTGATTTGGATCACCTTTACCACCTAGAATAGGCAAAAATATATTAGCTCCCCCCCACCCATTCTGTTGGCCAAACATTATCTCTTCCATCTTGGTAGAGACCTGTGAGTACTTACAGTGTTGCATCAGTTTGTAGATAAATAAAGACTAGAAATCCTGTTGAGGCAGTTCTCCTCTGACACATGTCATCACTATAAATAAATTTAAAAATGTGCCAATAATGAGTCATAGTCAATTAATAGGCTCTTCTAGCCATGATTCTTTATGTCATATGTTATGATTCTGGATTCCACATACATGGCTATGATCCCATTTGGAAAGGCATTCTCTACTTAACTGATGGACAGCCTTGTGGTGGGATTGATAACCTGACTTTAGTCGGGGCTGCCCTGCAAGTGATATAGTCTTCTCTGTAGGTATCTTTGGACACTAGCTTAGTTGCTGTTGGTTTTGCTATGTGTCATCGAGTCGCTTTCAACCCATTGTGACCCTGGATACAGAAAAGGAAACATTACCCGCTCTTTTGACGATTCACAATGGTTCCTAATTTGAGGTCATTACTGCCTGGCCATCCATCTCCCTGATGGCCTTTCATTGAGGACCTTTCTCTTTTTCTCCGTCATCTAAGTTTTCAAATGATGTTGTTCCTGAGGGACTGGTCTTTCCTAACAATAGCTCCAGAGTATGTATAAAAGGATATCGGGCTGAGCCCCGGTGGCATAAATGGTTGAGTGCGGGAATGCGGCCTGCGGGCTTGGCAGTTCAAATCCAGCGGCGGCTCTCAGGAGCAGCCCTGGGCAGCTACCACGACCACCAGAGGGCAGTGATGCCCCCCCCCGAAAAAAAAAGGATATCAAAAATATTGCAACTTAGAGATTATAACTCATGTCACTGAATGGTACCTGTAGATACTGTTGAATTAGTTTGTGTTTTGTTATGTATGGTATTGAAGGAATAAGTCAAAGTTTCACTGAGAACATTAGCAAAGTAAAAGGCTTCAGAAATGACAAAAGATTATTCGAGATATTTGATGCTGCAAAAACACACTCATCTATGCCAATACATCAAAAAACAGCTACTTTGTCAAATGACAGAAATAGAATCATATGTGTGCCACAACAAATACAGATTACTGTGGTTATATATAGCCTACATATAACCTCCTCTCTGGGGTACCGAAGACAGGGAAGGGAGTGAAGGGACACATTGAAGAGTGTACGATATGAAAAAGTAATAGCCATTTGTAAATTATTAAGGGTTCATGGATGAGGGAGTGTAGGGAGGGAGGGGAAATAAGGGGACTGAGAGTGGGAGCCTAAGTGGAGGGGGGGTGTTTTGAGCATGATAATGGCAACAAGTGAGCGAATATGGTCTGCATACAATTGATGTGGGTATGGATTGTGATGAGAGTTGTATGAGCCCCCATTAAAACGATTTATAAAAAAATCGAGGGCAAATAGGAGCTTATATCCAGGGCACGCATCAAAAATATTTGGAAATGAAGATGGCACCATGTGTACAGACATGCTTGGTACAAATGATGTATTGAATGTTATAAGAGCTTTAATATCCCCCAATAAAATTATGCAAAAATATTTTAAAAGGAAATTACCAGGCAATATTATTAATATCACATGCAAGTAATACTGTACTCTAGGGTAATTATAAAAATAATTGTAGGAGTCCAATAACTGTTGGAAATGTAAGTTGGATTCAGAAGAGAACTTGAAATAAGATATATCACTATTGATCCCTCATGGATTTTGACTGAAAGTCAAGAATATTACACAGATGTTTACTATATTTAATTGACTCTGCATAAGCATTGAAATGTGCAGATCAGACCAAATTATAGATAATATTATGAAGAATGAGAATTCAGAACACTAGTTGTCCTTGTCAACCTGCACATAGAGCTAGAAGCAGTCACTCATACAGAACAAGGGCACACTGGATGATTTAAAATCAGAAAAGTGGTTTATATCAGAGTGGAGTCCTTGTATGACGAGTAGTTAAAGAAACTGGACTCTGAAGAATTTGTCATTGTGATTGGAGGAAGACTCATTAAAAACCTGCCAAATGTATGTGGTACAACCTCTCTGTCTGAGAGCAAAGGGAACTTGACTCACTTACTGACAAAGCCTAAACATTATAATTTTCAATATGGATTGCACCTCAACATAAAAAATAATAATCTTCACAACTGGATCAATAAATGTTAAACAGAGAAAAGGTGCAGTTTATTAATAATATCATTCTATTCAGACCCAGAATCAGCACCTATGGTAGCACTTTGATGTAGTTGCAATATACTTCTCTAAAATGGTAAAAAGCAAAAACATGACCTTGAGGACTAGGTTATACCTGACCCATGGGAAGTTATTTCCTAGTGTCTCTAGTGCATATGAAAGGTGGATTTTGAATAGGGAAAATTCAAAAAGAATAGATGCTTATGAAATACTGCTTTAGTGAAAAATGAACTACAAGGAGAACAAACACTTCAATATGGGAAAAGTTCATTCAGAATGCTTCTTAGAAGAAAGACAGATGAGATTTCATATTAATACTTTGGACATGATTACAGAAGGGATCAATCCCTGGAGCAGGATATTCATTCTTGAAAAGCAGGGAGTCAGGATAAAAAAAAAGATGAAGATGGTTGGGGAGATGGATTTGACATGAACTTCTACATTGCGGTAAAGCATAGCAATATTTATGAGGATGATGCAGAACAAGGTATCATTTTGTTATATTTTATAAGGAGACCTAATTTACTTGTCAGCATTAACCCAAAATGAGAACACATACTTTTACAAGGATAAACAAACCATATTGTTAAAGAATCTCTGGTGGCATAGCGGTTCCATATTGGGCTACGTACAACAAGGTCAGCGGTTCAAATACATCAGTCATTCCCTGAGAGAAAGAAGAAACTTTCCTGCCTCGAGGAGTTAGAGTCTCATACCACGCCCCAGGAGTTAGAATCTTGTAGCACCACCCCAAATCTCTGAATCAGTTCTATACAGCTTTTATAGGGCTGCTAGGAATCAGAACCAACTCGATCACAGTGAGAAATTATTTTGTTTTTGCCTTTGACTTGGTTTTGATTTTAGTATTTGAATCAAAAATGTGTCAGATTGGCAGAGCAACACTAATATTAACTACTCCATACAAGCCAGGTTCTGAGGAAAAATAGCATAGAGACAAAACATCTAGAAATTATATATATATATATATATATATATATATACAACCACACACACATATATATATGCACACACACACATACATACATACATATGGTCAAAGCTGGTAGGACTAGCTTGTAAGGGAACAGCTGCTTGTAGAATTCTGACGTGGCCAAAATAATGGCATGGAGAAGATTTATAGTGTTCTTCTCATGTTAAAATACACTTATTGCTTGACCATTGATGAAAATTAAAGTTTGATGATGGGATGACAAAGAAAGGAGGAATATTCAATCTAGAAATATTGGTTTCTAAAAGGAATTCAAGTAGAGGGGCAGTGAAAATGAAGAAGCTTGTCCACAAGGTGGAGTTTGAAAGTGGCTGCAACCATGGGACTCAGACACGGGAAATAATGTGAGGAATGCGCCGGAGACCAAGGAGTGATGCCTTGTGTCATGTCCCGGGTCGCTCTGAGGCAGAACCGACTTGACAGCTCTAGCAAACATGTGCCTCAGGTTCTCTAGGGAGCGACATTTCCTCCCTGTAAATATGGTTTCTATCTAGAGAGAACCCTACCACTGAAGCACCAATGCTGCCACTGCTTTCTATCTAAAGATGACTTTGTATCTGCTTTTTTCCCCTTCTTTTTGTATATATTTCTGTTACTGAAGAATGCAATGTGAATGAATCCTAAAGTAACTAATATGGAAAGGTTGTTTTTTCTAAAATGAAGATAAAAACCACACTTTAAAAGTAGTATCCTCAGCATTACAGACATTCTCCTATACTTAAAAAAAAATCTATGACCAGGGTTTATTCAGGTTGGGTTTTCCAGTTAAAAAAGCAATTTCACTATATATTTTTAAATTTTGTTTTTAGATAATTTTATTGGAGACTCTTAGAGCTCTTATAAATCCCAAATATCAGTTGCATCAAGCATATTTGTACATATGTTGCAATCATTTTTTCTAAACATCTACTTTCTATTTGAGCCCTTGGTGGTGTCAGCTCCCCCTTTTCCCCTCCCTCCATTATCTCCTACCCCTGAGACCTCTTGATAAATTATAAATTATTGTTGTTTTCCTCTCTTACCACAACTTCTGTCCCCCATCCCCCAAGTTTCTGTTCATTTCCCTGGGGTTATGTGCAGATCATTGTGATCGATATTGCTACTTCTGTTTCTTTTCCTGGATTCTGTGGGTTCTGTGCTCTTATCTGTGGCAGTGGGCATGCTCTGGTCTCACCAGCAGTGAAAGGCAGGACTGGATTCATGACAGTGGGGCATTGGTGAGGAAGCATATGAACCAGAATATTCTTTATTTTTTTGGTGCTATACTGCACCCTGGTTGCCTTTTCTGTGAGGCGGAAGTCCCATTTTCTTCAGAAGGGTTTTAGGTCTCTGCTCTGATATCCTTCATTCTCAAGAATGCTTTGTTTTGTTTAGTTTGGGGTCTTCTGGTGCCTGTGACCTGATTCTAGCAACACCTCATGATAGCACAGACTGGAGTGCTTCTCCCATGTGTGCTTGCGCTTCTCTGCTTGGTGGCTGGTTGCTTGTTTAGCTTCAAACCTTTAAGAATCCAGGTTGTATACCATATGATAGCCAGGCACAATCAACTTTCTTCACCACATTTGCCTGTACATCCATTTTTCCCTTCACAATGTGCCAGGAGGGTGAGCATCGTAGAATTACTTTTCTTTTTTTATTATAAGGCTGACTAGATTTTAATCTTTATTTAATTCTCTTCACACATGATCAATCCATGTATTACCTATCTATTTCCACCCAGTCAATTCTGACCCCAAAGTGACCCTTAACAAATATTTTATTATTATTTGTGGAAAAAGAAGTCATTTCAGTACCTCTCCTAGTTTCTGGTCATCAAATAAGGAGTGGGCTAAAATGTTGGAAGCAAAAACCTGGGAAATTTGACCATTATTTGGTCTGAGAGGGAGAACAAATTAGAGGTTATCAGCTGAATTAAGTGAAGAGTATTTTTTTGGTTTAATTTTTTTATATGTTATTCTTTTTAAGAATGTGTAGAGCAAAACACAGGGCAAGTCAACAGGCTCTAGGTAGGCCACCTAGTGGAATGCATGGTGTGCCACCTTGCTCATCACCACTTTCCAAGTTGCTCCCTATCTTGTGGCAGGACTCCACTGTCCCCTCTGCTTCCTGTCTTACCTTTCAAGTTGCTCTTAAAGGTTCAGCCACCTGCAGATCACTCTGCATGAGCCACAATGGACTAGGTCCCAGCTGTTCACTAGTCAAGCTGATCTATTGCTTGGTGTTTAAAGACCTCAGTGCATTTTTTTGGTTTAAGGTCTAGACATTATTTAAGGGCAATAACTTCAGGAATCCATCCAGAAAGTATAGGATTTATAGGAATTTGAAGTGATTTTCTGTGTTTACATTTTAATCAGTACCTCTTCATCATGACTGTATTGTATCCATTTTTCACTTCTCTGGGAAGCTTCAACTTAAGTATTTCCAATATCTCTATAGAAATTATCCCTTTTCAAACATTCTAGTAGACAGGCATATATTCTCCACAAGTGAGAAAATGCTAAGCAAGAGTCGCATGTCCATAGTAGGTCCTGGGGAAGGAGACCCTGGGCTAATTTATATAGAATGAATTAGAACTCACCTTTTGTGGCAGTCATGTGCTTATGTTAATTTTGTGATTGAAATGTAGGGATGGAGTCTAGCCTGTTAATCTGGAGATAGCCATTGAGTAGCCAATGAGGCATCTGTGTGGACATGGCTTTCTCCTGAGACTTCTGGGAAATCTCGCGATATTTCCCTCGTGAACATAAGAAGATATCTTCCAAGTTGTTGGGAGTTACTTTCAGAGACAATGAATCACAGACAAGACAAGATGGCAGCATCCGAGAAGCTGGAGGAGTCGGCAGAGAGACCACACAGCTTTGTCCTGATGGAGCCAGACCTCTGAAGCTGGAGCGGCCACATGGAGACCTCCGCTAGCGATGACTTGCTTCTGCTGTTGATGGACCCTGAGACCTGGAAGCGAGGAGCCATGTGGAGACCCCTGCCAGTGACGGGATTCTGCACCCACTAACCTGAGACTTCATGAGTGGGAAGGAGACTTTATAGACTGAATTTGGGCAGATGGGTTAATATCAGACTTATGACTTTGAAATGGAGAGGACGCAATATCCTTTTCCTCTTGTATATAAACCTTTTCCTTATATCTATATGCATGTCTATGAAATTGTTCCTCTAATCTACCCAGACTAACACACCTTTAATCCCCGATTGTTAATTTATTAATTATGCTTCCTTTTTCTAGTGAAAGCAAAGCAAATTTACATATTCAAATATCAGACTTATGTATGATTTTACATATAAATACATATATTAGTATTTTTCCAGAGACCATATAGCTTTACAACATTGGTATAACCAGAAACCCCAAGCAAACCAATTACAATAACAAAATTTGTCCATTTATTTCTTTATACAATCTAGAAGTAAACTGTATTTATATTGAGAACATGAAATTGAGCACTCTAAAAGACTGGATTCAAATTTCATTTAAACTGGGCTGAGCCCCAGTGGCGTAGTGGTTGTGCGCAGGACTGCGGCCCACTGGGACAGAGGTTCAATTCCAGCAGTGGGGCTGGGCCTCCTACTCCCACTACCAAGAGAGCAGTGATGCCCCCCCCCCCAAAAAAAAAAACAAATTTAATTTAAACTAAACTAGATCAAGATTGCTATGTAAGACTGAAAATTGGTCTTCTTTGTAAGAAATTTCCAGCAAGCTTGATAATATCATCAGTCTTTATTTTAATACACCATGCGGAAAGACTTGGAAATAATATAACTATTGTGCTTTTATCAATTTTTTTTTACTTTTTACTGTGGTTATTATTTTGGAAAATGTACATCCATCAGACTACAAAGAAAATAAAAATTAAGAGAAAAACCATGAGAATCATTTCCCAATAATTTGCAGACAGATTATCTATTTAGTGAAGTCCAGTCAGTAGATTTATAATGTACTTGAGACTTCCCCAATGAGCTGCATTGTCTTAGGTCCAATGATTGTAGAACAATTTTAATATGTCTTCACAAAGCAGTGAAAACTAAAAATGTGTGTTCTTTACAAACAACCTGAAAATGATCAAAGAAACAAAATTATCTTGCACCACAAAAATAACCTATGTTTAAAATTTATGACATTCTTTTCCATGTATTATAAACTCATTTAATCCTCATAAAGCCCATTGAGCTGGATATCAGCTCAATTCTTTCTCAAATTAATTTAAATGATGACAGGATATTCTTTTATGTGCACATAAAAATATAATCTGTATCTAATCTATTTTACTTATTTGTAAGGTACACCTTTTCTTTAGCTTAATGTCAAGTAAGACTGACACTAATTGACTGAATTAGATGTAACTACGCTGTATTTAATTTGACTATAGTGCTTGACTGGACTTAGCTTCCATCTCTGAGTGGTATTGTGGTGGCTTATGTATAGCTGTGATGTTACAAGCTATGCTACAGATATTTCAAATATCAAAAATATCTAGCTTGGTGCCCAGACTGCAGTGGAGTTTCCAAACTAATAAACAATTAAGATGTAGAAATCTACGTGTAAGGGATTAACCACTGAAAACTGTATGAAATATATAGTCTAATAATTTTTTTATGAATTGCCTAGTCTATTGTAGTGTTCAACAACAAACTCTTCTGGTGGGAAGGCACTCAAGATAAATTTAGATAAGGTCTTCCTAGTAGACTTGACCCTTGTGATAAACCTGGAATAATTCTAGATTTTCATTCACTGATTAGACTCAACTCAAAATAAGTTGAGCGCACATTGATAATCTGAATGTGTAAATCATGAAGTATGAGTCTAGGTAAATTGGATGTCATCCATGATGAAACAGAATGCATAAAGATAGATATTCTAGGCATTAGTGAGATAAGTTGAAGTTACTGCAGTCAAATGATGTGTTTTTTGAGAATGGCAAAGTTAAGAGCAACAGTGCCACAATCATCATTAAAGGACATTCCAACATCTGTCCTAAAATAGAATACAATGTGTGACAGGATCATGTCTACATATCTATGAGTCTGACTAATTAATGCAATCTATTCATGATTCACTAACTACCAAAGCCAATATTGAAGACACAGAAGAAGTATATCAACTTCCTCTAAGAAATTAATCAAAATATAATAAAGATACATTGATAATTATAGGTTATAAGAATGTAAAATTCAGAAACAAGTAGGAAGGGTAAGTAGTCAGAAGATGTGACCTTGGTGATAGAGATATGGCTGGAGGTAGTAAAATAGAATTTTGGAATACCAATGCAAGTATATGTTTTTCAATAACTTAAATCATGAATTTTAACATGAACCTAGTTAGCTAGAATACACAGGAATAAAAGTGAGTACATTTATGGAAAGAGATAATGGAGAAGCTTGATAGCACAAGACAAATTGTGGCCAGAGGTAGAGTGTAAAATAGATTTTCAATTCTCTTATGCAAGTTCACATTGAATCAAAAGAAAATTAAAACTGGATCTGTTTCTCTAGACAACCCACTCTACCAAAGACAAGGAGAAGACTAAAGTGAGTATCAGAGGAGACTTCAACACTTATTATTCTTCAACCTAGACTACCTAAAGCACATAAAAGACTTGCTGAAGTAAAAGTGCTAATGAGGAAAATTCCAAGACTAATTGAAAAGAGAAAGTAAGCAGTGTAACAAAATGTGCAAAGACTTGAACTGATAAACCGAAAGGAAAGAACCTTCTCAGCTATATCAAGATAAAAGAACTTAAGAAAAACACAAACAAGTCTCAGGTGAAAATATAGAATTCCATGGGCAAGCAATTATCTAATGGAGAAAAAAGAAAAGAGGATGCGATAGAGTTTCATTGGACTAAAAAGAATTGGGTGACCTTCAACTATTTCAAGAGGTAGCTTGTGGTCAAGAATGTATGTACTTCAGGAAGACGTGCAGGTTGCACTGAAGAAATTGTGGAGAAACAAATCTCTAGAAATTGATAGAATAACAATTGAAATGCTTCCATGTGGTAAATATGAGAAACACACACTCGTTTATGCTGCAACATTTGAAAGACAGCTAACTGGATGAGAAATATATTTGTGACCATTCCCAAGAAACAGGGCCAAAGTAAATGCAAAACTTACTGGAAAATATAACTAACAGCTCAGGCAAGTAAAATTATATTGAACATAATTCTGTAGCAGTTGCAATAGTACACCAGCAGTGAACTGACAGAAAAATGAGCTGAATTCAGAATGTCAATGTAATGAAGTATATCATTGCTGGCTGATTATCTTAACAAAAATATAGGATACCAGAAAGATCTTGTGTTTTCCTGATTTTGGACAAGGAAGACTCCTTGTGCCTTGGTCGCATGCTCTTGTAGTTTGAGGACAGATGAAGAGAAGATGCCCCATAGTCTTGGTACTGATCTTCAGTGTTGCTGGGCCACAGTCCTGGGTGCTCTGGTCCAGTCCCCTTCCACCTCAGACAAACATTAGGTTTTTTCCTCTCTCAACCTCGAAGATGGCCCATCCTGCTTACTGAAGGAACAACAAAACTGGCCAATCCCCTCCATTAAATTTACATACATCCTACTTTCTTAGTCCCACCCAATCATGTTGAGAGAGTTACAGAGACATGAGTTGAAAAATCATATTTTTTTTTATTTCACCACAAGGAAATATTATTAATTTGTTTATTTCACAGAAATGTTAACTAAACAAAAACCAAACTGTGAAGTTTGACATATTCTTCATCTAGATACATGTTTTTCTTTTTCTTTTGGACCTAACTTTCTTTTGTGAAGATTTATAGAATACATTATTATTCTTTTCAAGAATTCACACGGAGCCAGTCTCTCAGTCATTGTAACATTTAAGCCCAGTTTTGTAGGCACAGTGTCAATCCATCTAGGAATGGCTGATATGAACTTCTAAGTAGTTCATAGCTTTTTGGTGTTATCATTTATCTAACAGACATTTGTTTGTCTGAAATTTGAAGTCCATGGGTGAATTAATTCCCAGGCTTGAAGTTTGGATCAGAGTCACTAACCTCTCTCCATTCTACTCGTAAGCATGGTCCTTTTAATTTCTTACCATTTGTGGCACATTTTTTTCTCTCACGCTATCCAGGACTTTTTAATGTGTTCACTTTCAGAGTAGTTTCTGAGTTATATCTAGTGCCTGTCTCATTGTGCTGAAAGGTGAGGTTTAGGATCCCTTAGTACAGGCATTTCTCGTTTTTTTTTCATTCTTCTTTTCTCTAGATAACGCAAGACCAATAGTTGAATCATAGATAGCTGCAGAGAAAATTTGAATAGCACAGTCATTATTCACTAGAATAAAATGTAGAATATTGTTTCTGAGGATCATGCTACTCCCATCATACTTGATGTCTCCCAAGGCAACACTTGATGACAACATGTGGCCTTAATCTTCAGGTCCTGTTACTTATTCTCTCAAGGTGTTCGACTATATATAAGAAATTTGAATATATCTCACCTTGGAATATCTGCTATGTTCATGAATGCATTTGCAATAAATGTGAATATATATGCAAAAGTGGCCTTGGCTAAACATTTATATTTTCAGAAGTGTAGTTTCATTTTCTTTCCTACACCTGTTTAGCTTCATGCATCCTTGCCACCATTCCCAGATGGATTGACACTGTGCCTACAAAACTGGGCTTAAATGTTACAATGACTGTTGTAACTGCTGGCTCCATGCTAAGCAATATTTCATTCGCTATACATAGGATCGCTGTGAATGTGAGGCAACTTGATGGCCAATCATAGCAGTAACCTCTTCTAGGTAGTAATGTATCTTCCTTTGCCCTCCAATCCTAGTGGTCATCATAGAATGCTTCTTTTAGTCTTTTTTTAAAAATAGCAGTTGACTATTGGTCCTTTTTCTTTGGTGACTGATTTATTTGAATCATAAAAATATGTCTTCATGGAACATCTATATTATGTGACATTTTTCAGATTCATCGCTGTTCTTCAGCACTGTATAATATTATGTCATCATGCATTTTCCAGTTTCTAGTTATAAAAATATCCAAAGTTGCTCACATTTCATGATTGATCCTGCTCATTCCTTTACTATGCTTTGTTTTTTCTCAACAAACTTGCTTTTGGGGGGAGTCTATTTCACTTCAAGTTACTCTTTGGGGGACTTAGTGTCGCCCTCCTTTCACCGAAGACATAGTAATCACATTTCATCTGTGTTCTACTCATAGGAACACAGCTATTCTCATCACGATTCTACTCCACACATGTCATATTAGCAGCGGAATGCCCTCTATGAGCTAAATTGACACAGTGTCTACAAAAATGGGTTTGGGCATAGGAATACTTGTAAGGAGGGCTCAGGATCGTGGAATCTTCCATTCTGTTGTGCAGGGGTCAATGCTGATTGATGACACCTAACATCAGCCATATGGTTATACAATTTTTTGTGACATCTCTCTTAAAACTTCAGTCATAAAGATTTACTCTGGTCATAGATTGTACTTCATATGCAGATCATTTATAGTTCCCTATTTTTATATTTTCACATTGTCTTGACCACAATCCTATTTGATCTATTTCTTCTTTAGTACATTTAAGATTTTTTTCTTGTATATGTGAGCATCACTGCCCTGGTGGGAGTAGGAGGCCCAGCCTTGCTCCTGGAGAGCTGCTGCTGTATTTGAATCGCCAACTCAGTGGACTGCAGTCCCACACACAACCACTATGCCACCAGGGCTCAACCCTCATTTAAGATTTTTAAATCAAAATATGAAACATCACCTTTTCTTCCTTTGGAAGATATCACCTTTAGTTTTTTTTACATTTCGTAATCATATTATTATTCTTGATTCCCTTTTCAGAGGTCTGAAGCTTCATAATAAAATATCTTGTAAATCCTAAATTATTTCTGTTCCTCAATGTAATTTTTTTTCTTTTTCCACTTGGTCTTTTTGCTTCTACTTATTATTGAATATTTATTTCATAAGCTTTATTATTTTATAAAGTCACAGAGAGGACTTCCTAACTCTAAAGTTTGCTCCATTACATCTCATTAGATAAGCTGAGCCCAGTTATCTATGATGGAGACGAGCTGGGACATGTAAGCTGATTCCAGGCCTCCTGCTTTTGTTTGTCAGTAGTAGAGGCAGTAAACTTATATCCCAGATTTAATTAAGATGACAACTTTAGGAAACAATAGTTTGCTGTAGGACCATGAGGACAAAAGAACTTAGGAAAATAAAATGATAAGTAATTCACTTTTTTATTAAATAGTAGAAGTAAATGCAGAGGTAGTAAAGTTACTATGTCTCACGTCTCTCTTTGTTTATCTCTTTGTTTACCGAGTCCATAGTTATAGAATAAATTCCAACTCATAACAGCTATACAGGACAGAGATTCAGACTTTTCTTCCACATTCTTTACTGTGATCTGTTGAAGTCCTAAAATTATTAGGTTGTATAACAAGTGCTGCACAGAAAGCATCTAAAGGAGTCTCACCTTATTTTTAAGGCTTTCTTTCCCTTGCCAAGTTGCACAACAAACTTCCTAAAAGCAAGTTTCTTTGACCGCATAACCTCAAACATTGTCAAAATGCAGCCATTCATCAGATCCACTTTTATGTCGTAAGTAATTATTTTTTTCTTTTGTTTTGTTCTTGCTCTTGTTTATGGCATGGGTTTTCATTGGTTCTTTCCATGTGGATTTCAAACTGCTCATGCCCAAACCCCGTGGATAAGTCATTTGTGACTCATGATCACTGTCTCCAGATGTATTGCCATCTAACCAATTCTGACTTATACTGATCCCACAGGACCAAGCTGGACTGCTGCATTGGCTTTTCAACACTGCAAATGGTTAGGGAAGCTGATCTCCTTGTGTTAGACCACTGACCACGTGGCTCACAGGTCAGTGCTGAACTCAGGGAGACATTCGGACTCATCAGCAACTCTGTGATGTGAGAAATTACTTCATTAGGTTGCCAAGTCCGTAATATTTATGGAACCAGACCACTACATTTTTTTTCATTAAAATGACTAGTGGATTAAGACTTTAGGTAGCACAGTTCATCAATGTCAATGCCAGCATAATATGCCATCAGACCTTCTGAAAGATGTATATGCTCCTTTGGCCAGGAAAGAAAATAGATAGAAAGTATCACTAACTGTGCCCCTACCAATTTAAATACACCCTGATTTCACTTTTACATTTTTCTCTTCAGTAGCTGTTACAGAAAACTTAGATGAGGGGCGCCAGGTCTTGCAGTTGGGTCCATCCCTGCACACTTGCCCTTTGATCCCAGCGCCACAGCCATGTCTTCCGGGCCCAGCATGTAGTGCCTGGTGGAGTAATTCAAGCTGGAAGTCAGCATGGAGATGATCCAGGTTTCTCAGGCAGCTGCAGAGCTTCCACAGCACTGCAAGCAGAATGCCAGCATGGATGTCCTATTGGTTGAAGCAACCCCTGCCTGGAGCCCAAATCCTGCACTTTCCTCTGAAGAAAAGGAAGAAGTTGACTGAGGAATGCCTTCAAGTAAGAATGGGTGAATGACTGATTCCAAGTCGCAAGGCATTTTTCTCTAGCCAAATAGCGTCAAGCTATTTGAGATCTTTCCTGTGGCCTGGCATTAAAGCCAAAATTCTATAGAAATTTGCATTTTTGTTCACTTAAGAAAGAATAGACCTTTACAGAATACTGGCCTGGTTCTTTTGGCATTACACTTAAGAAAACACAAAGCTTGCCATCAAACTTACCCAAATATACCTTTTTCATTAGGGAATTTTGTTTTTTCTATCCCTGAAGTACCATGTACCTTTTATTTATTGGATATTTACATTTTGTGTGTGTATAAGAAACAGCTTTACATATAAGAGCAGTTGAATATTGAGAAACATCTCAGCCCAGTCCAGATCAAGTCCTTACATCTGATATTAGCCCATATGTCCAATATCAACCTAAAAAATCTCTTCAGACTCACAAAACACATGCAATGAGGCTGAATGCAGGAAGATCACAGACCAGTGGGTGCAAAGTCTTATGGATCCAGTGGCAGTAGAAGCATCTCAGCACTGGTACTTGGCTCCTCCAGTTCCCAGGGCATGGGGTCTATCAGTGTAGTGCCAAGTTTCTTGTCAGTAGAATGTATCTCAGGGAATGAGCAGAGACACAATGTCTCCTGCCTCCAAGGAAGACATATCCAAGTTTCCAGAATTCTCAAGAGAAAGTCATGCCCACACAGGGGCCTCTTTTGCTGTCTCCAGATTGACAGGCTAGACAGTAACTTTTAAACCCCCCTGCAATCTTAATCTTCAAATTGACATCACATTATATAAATATCACAAAGAGGGAAGGATTCTTGACTATCATTTGTGGCTTTTGGAATCTGTCATTCATTCACTCATTAATAGTCATTCATTCAAAAACCACTCAGCTCCATTCATACACCAGATGAGTAGGGAACAATCCGAGCATGCATACATGTGTGTGCACACACATGTGCATACACACACACACGTGGCCCTGCCTCTTCAGCATCCAAAGATACTCTGATGTGATAGGATCCATCAACCATTCAGTGCAGGGTCTTCTTCGGAGAAAACAGATACAAGAGAAAGATCACTGAGATTTGATCCTTTCAGAGATCGGTCTTTCCTGTCTTGGTGTCTTTGAACATCTCCTTATTATCTAGAGGTTTGCTATTATCTGTGACATTCTCAATGGACTTGGCAATACACTGCATGCAACTGACAGAGAGACGAAATCTCATGCAACTGCTCTGAGTCACAGCAGTTATAACCCAAACGGTAGCAGCGGAGTCTCATATGTTGGGTGCTTAGTCTTATCTGTGACAAGGGGCCCTGGTGGCACATCGATTAAGGCACCAGGCTGCTCACTAAGTGGTTGGTAGATCCCATGGAGTAGCCCTGAGGGAGGAAGACCTGGTAATCTGCTATGCCAGTGGGTATGAATCATCACTGACTTGACAGAATGGAACAGCAACAATCTAGGCAATGCACTCATCGCATGGAATCCTCCAAGTAACAAAAAAGAACTTGAGGCTGACTTGTGCAGCTTCACCAAGCCAGGAAGTGCGAGAGTTCATTTGTGCCCCATGGCTTGTGTTTATTGGTCTCCAAACCAACCCTTGGCTGTTGCTGCTACAGTTTTCTGCTTTCAGAGTGCCTGTGCTCCTGCACTGTGGAAAGGAGGCAGGGACAGCTCTGATGAGAAGGTCAGCAATGCAGTCTGAAAGTCTGAGAAGTAGCTTTTCCTGAAGCAGAGACCTCCTGAAAACAGGAGCTGCTATAATGGCACAGATAATGTCCTCAGCTGAGGACCAAGCACCATTGGCTTGTGTAGACATCCAACAGGCAGTGCCTGAGCAGAGAATGAGGTAGTGGCTACTAGCCCAGAGCTGGTCCTACATGGATCTTTGTTCATGAATCCTGAGGCAACAGGTTGTCAGTGAACTTCTTGGGTTTGCCCCCCAGTTGCAGGTGGCCCAGATGCACATCCAGTACCTAGAGCAATCCACAGTGGACAGAGCCCTTGTCAGGCAGCAAGAGGCAGTCATTTGTGACCTGTTGAGATCAGTCCAAACTGCTTTGGGTATGATGCTCCTTATGAGTCTGAACCTATTATCTTTGTCTTGGATCATCTTGACCTTGTGACATGACAAAAGATGATTAAATTGAAGTCGTCAAGAAGTTCATACCACCTGGATCAGCAGTCAGTACCTCCACCAATGGGACCATCCACGTGGAGAGAGAGAGAGACTGGGGGAAGGGATTACATGATGAGGGAGAGGGACCTGTGCGCATCCAGTGCTGAAGGGCAGGAGAGGGAGGCAGGAGAGAGAGAGGATATTTACATTTTAAAGAGGAAAACACTGCTGTTTTTTAAAATAGAATATTTATAATTTTCCTAAGGTTTTTATATAATAGCATAATTTCATTTTTCATTTCTAAATGAAGATAAGCAAGTATTGGCAGTTCCCAGATTTTGAACGAATTCTATTCTTAGCTTTGTGTTCAAGCTGAATTTTTTCTGTGGTGGAAGGGGTTCATGTCTAAAATTGCTTGGTCAAATGTTTGTCTTAGTATATAGCATACTTTTATAGATATAAAAATATTAAAGAAATATTTCCAGAAAATAAAGAATCTTTGACAAGATAAATAGGAAACAATAGTAATGCTTTGATGTACATCGCAAAGTAGTTACCACTTGTATCATGAACCATTGTATGTATCCTGAATCCTTAATATAATAGGCTTCATAATCAAAATGACTGCCTCGATAAAGTTTTGAGAAAAATAAGGACTTTATTAAGTGATGTCTTGATTTTTCTAAACAAGAAGAGCTTTATTTTTTTGTTTTTTGTTTTTTGGCATCACTGCCCTCAGGTGGTGGGAGTAGGAGGCCCAGCCTTTGCTCCGTGGTGCTGGAATTGAACCTCCATCCCAGTGGGCTGCAGTCCCGCACACAACCACTACGTCACCGGGACTCAGCCCGAAGAGGTTTATTTTTGACACTAAACATGGGTGCTGTTTCTTCTCAGACTAGTTGAAAACAGCTATGCTGTGTTATGTATTAGGTTGCCCCATCTTCAGAATGAAGCAGATTTTGCTATCATTTTAAATTCCTTTGATTTGATTTGGGATACTTCTCAAAGATAATTTTGTATTTGTAATAATCTTTGAGGAAATAAGAAGTAAAATTTGAGTTTAACCTATCATTTTCTAGGATAAGAAAAAAACGAAAACTTACATGAGTCCTGAACTGAAATAAAGCATGTTATGTTCTTTTATAATATTTTGATATAATTTGGATTCTTATTTATAATTAACTCTTACTCAATTATGGCATCCTAAAGTTATATTGGTTTAGCTGGTATTCCATAGCTGTTAAATTGAGAAAACCAAAAGCAACCCAATCAAAATATACATTTGAGTCTAGCTAATGACAATCCTATGTCCGTCACAATAGGACTTTCCTTGATAGAACCTTCACCTGCTGATTTTCTAAATGGAGGCTGTGAGGATTTGCTCAAGTAAAGCTTTTGGGTAGACTGAAGTCCACATTTTGTTTGGCAACCAGTTTATTAACCAAGATATAAATGTAGACATTCCCTGTCCTAGAATTATCACATCAGGTAAAATCAGGTTAAAAAGCTCTATTCGTCCAAAAACTAAAAACTAAAGCTCATTGTCATCAAGTTGCGGCTCAATTAATGTGACCATATGGGCAAGGTAGAACTGTCTCTGAGAGTGTTTGAGCCTGTAACTCTGTACAGAAAGAGACAGTCTCCTTTTCTTTTGCACAGTAGTTGGTGGTTTCTTACTGCTGACGTTGGAGTAATTCAATTCATATCATTTCTCCGTCAACTCCTCCTGGAGAGTTTAATAATCATATTGGAGTAGTTTGAATCCTATTACATTTCATCCTGATGGTTAATTTCTATAGGCTCACTCCTTTAAAAGTTATACAACTCAAGATGGCTTAACTTTTATCAAACTCAAAAAGTTCCTGCAAGTTTATGATTTGATAGAGACAGTGTTTCCCTTTGACACAAGAAGGAAGCATCCCATAGACAACTGGAATTCCCAGGCAATTTTCTCCAAAATTAGCATTTGGATCACACAGGTAAAAAAATAGAAATTCTGTTCCTGTATTAAGTTATGAATTAACTTGAACATATGCTGTTCCATCAGGTCAATGTCAACTAACCAGTGGGTCTATAAGAAAAATATCATGCCAGCTATGCCTGTCTGATAGGGAAAACACCCCAGCCAAGACTATGTAACCATATACTTCCAAAAGTATGACAGAAATTAGAAAGTTAAAAGTTAAAAAAAAAAAAAGAGTTAAAAGTTACCTGTTACGGCTGAGCCCCGGTGGCATAGTGGTTGTGCGCGGGACTGCGGCCCACTGAGATGGAGATTCAATTCCAGCAGTGGGGCTGGGCCTCCTACTCCCACCACCAGAGAGCAGTGATGCCCCCCAAAAACAAAAAAACAAAAATAAGTTACCTGTTACAGGGATTATAAAGGAGGGATATCAGGGGTTCAACTAAAAATACTGGGTTGATAGAAATAGTGACACTTTTCACGAATTCTATTGGTCCCCATGTGATCTTTGTTATCTGAGGAAGATTACATCAGTGGGGACAGTTGAGTAGTTCTCTTGAAAAGCATGTGCAGAATGATGGGTTGCAGGGAATGGTCGTTAGACTGATAAGGAGTGTGTGCAGCAGTTGAGAGTATGAAAGTATGACTTTAAGTTTCAATTCCAGTTGTAAACCTGTGGTGGTCAACCATCATAACTTGAGTTGCTTGAGACACAATATTGTGTTGATCATAAAATATGCTAAACATGTGAGTTGATGATAAACAATGAACCCCTATTAAAAATACTTTGGTCAAGCCAAAACTCTCTTGCTATGTGAAACAATGAGAATGATGACGCTTATTACTCTTTCTACACTTCCTCTCCTACTCTAGTCTCCATTTTCTCTCTGCAGGCAGACAGGCAAGTGGACAAATTAAATGCTTTATCCCTAAGCAGATTTTTCAACTGAACAGGAGATGCCAATTTTCCTTCTTTCAAGCTATCTCACAAATAGACATATGGCTGTTATTCAAATTTATTTGCAAACCACAAGTACCAGAGATGAAGATTTGCACAGTTTCCATCAACTTCCCTTAACAGTCTGACATTTTGAGGTACATTGTCAGAAGCTGAACCTTAATGATGTGGATGTAATAAACAATGGGGCAATAAAGCCTCCGAGGTCTTCAGTTTCTAATGGGTCATGACACAAAATGAGAAGAAATATCAGCAAAGATTACTAATAATTGAAAACTGGAATACACAGAAAGTATGCATCTAGATACATTCTAAAAAATGAAATAAAGATCAGCATTCTAGCTACTTATGAACTGAATTGGATTGGTCTCAGCAGTTTTGAATGAGAAAGTCATATGGATTCCTATACTGAGAATGAGACAATCAAGAGGAATAGCATTCATTGTCAAAAAGGATATTTCAAGACCTAGTGGACATACAATGCTGTCTTTGACAGCATCATACCTATCTTCAGACAAGGACATTCAGTCAACACACCCATTATTTAAATGTATTCACCAACCATTTACTAGTAATGCAGAACTAGATGATTCTACTTATGACTTCAATCTAGAATTGATAAAACATGAAATCAAGATGCATAGACAATTATTAGTTATCAAAATGCAAAAGTTGAAATAAAAAAAGAAGCAATAGTAGTTGGAAAATATGGACTTGGTGCTAAAAATGAAGCTAAAGTTCCCATGATGAATTTTGCAAGATCTATGCTTTCTTCAGCGTAAACACCTGTTTTCAACAACACACTCTGCCACTATACATGTGGAATCCTGCAGAAGGAATAAGCACAAATAAAATTGAAGACATCTTTGGCAAGAGCCAATAAAGTAGAACAGCATCAGCACCTGAAGCATCAGTACAGGCCAGGTACTGACTGTGTAAGAGGAAAACATTTCTCATATATGAAGGAAATGAACAACAGACTAGGAGAGTCAAAATGTGTCCCTGAATCTCTCCCTCCTGAATTTCCAGAACATATTTGCTGCACTGAATACTAATGGCAGAGGACCAGGAGAGCTGTGGGATGATATCAAGAACCTTATTTATGAAGAAATCAAAAGGTCATAAAAGGACAGAAAAGAAAGAAAAGATCAAAGTAACATTAGAAAAACGATAAACATTGCAGAGTCATTAAAGCAACTGGAAGGACTGAGGTCTATATGCAAACTCATAACACCACAAGGATCATTACAAACGATAGATAACATTAATAATAGGAAATCCAGAATGTTTTATAGTGCTCATACAGAACCTGTATATGAATTAGGAGAAAAGGGGGATACTGCATGCTTAAAACTGTGTCAGGGTTGTATTCTTTTTGTTTTTTGGGGGGCATCACTGCCCTCTGGTGGTGGGAGTAGGAGGCCTAGCCTTTGCTCGTGTGGAACTGCTGCTGGAATGCTGTTTCATTCCATTGTAAC
This sequence comes from Nesogale talazaci, assembly GCA_004026705.1. NCBI lineage: Eukaryota > Metazoa > Chordata > Mammalia > Afrosoricida > Tenrecidae > Nesogale > Nesogale talazaci. The sequence goes on along the minus strand of PVJH01006570.1, from coordinate 60,210 downwards.
TAGGCTTATCATGGACTGGAACACAACCACAACCACAACCATAGTCCGGCTTCTGAAATTTATCATGTATGTAATTATGGTGCATGACTAATTACTGGTGGCTGCAATGTTAAAGTTGAACACAAAGAGATAGAATTCATAGTTGGAGGAAAAGATACCTTTCTCCATGAAATGAGACTTGAAATTGCGTGGTCATATTTTTAAAGACCAACAACTAGTTCATTGTAAATATTGCATCCCTTTAAAAATGTAATTGTATTGGGAGCTCTGACAGATCTCACAGTATTCCATAGTGCAATCACATCCAGCAGTGTTTACCATTGCAACCACCATCAGTTTCAAAACATTTTATTTTTCCTTCAGCTACTTTATCTCAGATCCCTTTCATCCCCTCCCTCCCACACCATAGACCCCAGGTACTGATATTCCTTCCTTTTCTTCTAGCAGTTTTTTTTCTTTATGTCATATCTTACACAATGCAATGTATCCATTTACATACAATTCTGTTGTTCGTCCCATCAAGTGCTATCCCCATGCCCCTTCCTGTTCCCTCAGGGACCCATTACTCTTGCTACTGTTTCTTATGGGTTATCTATTGTTAATTTTATATACTGAATTATCTTAAATATACAAACTAACATATATAAATATAGCATGCTTAATGAGATAAAACAAATAAAAATCATAAGGGGAAGAAACATCAAAGAATTAGGGAATAGTTATGTAGTCATCACTGCCATACTGCACCCTGGATTTATGCTCCCTATGGGTGGTGCTTCTGAGAGGGACTTCTCAATTATCCTACAAGTTGGTTCTGGGTTTCCAGGGCTAATCATGTCTCCTTATGACTTGGCAACAGGAAGATAAAGCCACACAGAGAGAGAAGGTTCCCAGAATACTCATCATGAGGTCATGCCCACCAGGTGGCATCATCTTACCATGTACTGATTGACAGGCTAAACCCTACCCCTTCATTCTCAACAGGAGATTATGCAGTAAGCACAATAATGAAAGAAAAATTGAATTGTGGGCTAACACCCAGAATTTGCTCTAGAAGACAGAGAAGCTAAAACCATTAGAAGAAATAATGAAGTAAAATAACTGACGAGATAATTTATTTTAATGCTTAAATATTGATCCATATATCTGTATTATAAAATTCAACATCTCACCTTTATCCAGAAGCAATCATTACCACAGTCAATTTTGGATTCTTTTCTACTTTTGTTACTCATTGATGGTGACCCTCCATTTCCCTTACTCTCCCCATCAGTGTTCCCAAAGGGTCATCAATTCTGTTACTGTCTTTGTAATTGCATTCAGTACTCTTTTCTTCTTTTTCCCCCTCATTTTATTTTTCTAATTAAAAAAAAAATCGTTTGGGGGGGGGGGGCATCACTGACCTCTGGGGGTCGTGGGAGCTACCCAGCACTGCTCCTGAGAGCCGCCACTGGATTTGAACCGCCAAGCCTGTGGACTGCAGTCCTGCACTCAAACACTTACGCCACCAGGGCTCAGCCTAAAACATCATTTTATTGTGGGCTCATACATTGCTCGCGCGCACGCACACACACACACACACACACACACACACACATACATATACTGTGCCAAGCACCTTCATATGTCTGCTGCCATCAATATTCTCCAAATATCTGCTTTCCACTTGAGCCCTTGATATCAACTTCTCATCCTTTCCCCTCCGTCCTTGCTTCCCTCTTCCGCATCAGCCCTCAATACTTTATAAACTATTATTGGTTGTCATATCTTACACTGCCCCACGTCTCCCCTCTCGCACTCCTCCGATGTCTGTCCTTTGGCTAGGAGGTGATGGATAGATCCTTGTAATTGGCTCCCCCTCTCTATCCCACTCTCCCTCCACTCATCCAGTAACTCTATTCTTACTACTGGTCCCAAGTTCATCTGTCCTGGGCTCCCAATATTTCCAGTACCGATCTCTGCCAGTGTACCTCCATCAGTCCAGCTGGATTTGTAAGGTAGAATTGGGACCATGATAGTTGGGAGGAGAAAGCCTTCAGGAACTGGAGGAAAGGTGAATGCTTCATCACTACCTCGCTACACCTTGACTAGCTCTTCTCCTACCTGACACTCCCCTGTACGGTGGTGTCCAATTGCCCGTAAATGGGCCTTGGTTCCCCACACTGCTCTCCCCCCTCATTAATAGTGATGTGATTCTTGGTCTTAGATGCTTGATATCTGCTCTCTTCGGCTCCTCATGATCGCACAGGTTGGAGTGCTTCTTTCATGGGGACTCTGCTGCTTCTTCGCTAGATGGCAACTTGTTTGCCTTCAAGTCTTTAAGACCTCAGATACATTGTCGTTTGGTGACTGGGCACCATCAGCTTCCCCCGCTCGGTCTGGATCTGCACCCTTTTGATCTCAGCAATCATGTTGGGAGTATGAGTATAATGATATGATTTTTGGTCTCTGGTGCCTGATACCTGATTCCATACCTCATGGTCATTCAAGCTAGTGTGCTACTTCTATGGTGAGCTTTGTTGCTCCTGAACTATATCACTGCTTGCTTACCCTCAAGCCTTTAAGACTTCAGATGCTATATCTTTTTTTGATAGCCGGGTACCACTCTTGCTCATGCCCCCCACATGTCCTCAGTGATCATCTCAGGAAGGTGTGCACTCAGTGATAAGTTTTTTTTTTCCTGTTTAGATATGATTTCATTGTTTATTTGAAAGTTACATATGATTAGAGTTATATGAAAATGTGAAATTAACAAGGGGTGGTCTGTGGCAGTAATGTGCTTATGTTAATTTCATGATTGAGATGTAGGGTGATGTCTAGCCTTTTCATCTGGAGATAGCCACTGAGTAGCCAATGAGGCCTCTGTGTTGGGTATGGCTCTCTCCTGAGACCTCTGGGAAGTCTTGCGATATTTCCCTCATTAAGATGAAAATCTGTCTCCCCAGTTGTTGGGAGTTGGTCGCAGAGATGATGAATCATGGACAAGACAAGATGGCAGTGTCAGAGCAGCCAGAGGAGAACCCATGTGGCTTTGCCCTGATGGAGCTAGACCTCTGAAACTGGGGCCACCACATGGAGACCTCTGCAAGTGATGAGTTGCTTCTGCCACCATGGGATGCTGTTGATGAGCCCTGATCCCTGGAAGTGAGGAATCATGTGGCGACCTCTGCCAGTGCCAGGGTTCTGCACCCACTGACCTGTGACTTCATGAGTCAGAAGGAGACTTTATAGACTGATTTCAGGCATATGGGTTAATACTGGACTTATCACTTTGAACTGGACTGGGCTTGGATGTTTTCTCAATGTCCTGTTCCTCTTGTATATAAACCTTTTCCTTATATCCATACGTGTATCTATGAAATTTGTTTCTCTAGTCTACCCAGACTAACACAGACCTGATCCTTTTGGCACCTTGTGGCCACATTGACTAGTATGCTATTTCCGTGACACTCATTGCTCTTGAGAATGTACAGCTACAGAACTTTTGCACCTCACAAGTGGATGTATCAATTTTGGTAATCATGGTAGTGAGCAAGTGGAAAATTCCATGACTGAAAAGTTGAATAAGGACATACACTACTACTCATTAACTCTATTACTAGATAAATATATCAGATGTGTTTCATGTATTCAATCAAAACTCTCTAGAATGATATAAATATGATTGTTATACATGAATTCACCAAAAGGTGAAATCTATACTGCTTATCAATTGAGAAATTAATAACTAGAAATATGATACATTACAAACATTTAATAGTATTTGAAAGCAAAAACTCTAGTGCTATACTTTTATTGAACAACAGAGTAATTATTTCATTATTGAAAACATGTATCAAAAGTATATATTAGACAATTTTATATTACAAAGAAAATGTATGTAATATGTATTATTTTGCACTTACATATATGATGTATTACAATTTATGTGTAGTTATATAACATATAATATATGCATATGCTTTAAATTATGTAAAGTAACACCAAAGAAAGTAAGAATATTTCCACAAAATCTTAGAATGTCTCACTAAACAAAAATATCAAAATGGGAAATTGTTTTACCTTGACACATCCTCCCCCATCTAATCTATATACTTTTGAACGTAGTATTTCCACCTCTGGAACTCTTTCCATAATCATTGTGCACTCTTTCTGACTTACACCTAAATGAAAGAAGCAGCTATGGCATTGACAAAGGCCCAGAGCTTGTTCCTTTGTTTTCCCTTGTGTTTGAGTAATAAAAAGAAAAGGTTAAGATCAGACTCTGGGTGGATATGGTAATGTTTCTTAATGAAACTGTCCTAGCACATTCATTGATCCTCTTGTAATTGCATTTTATTATGAAAAATAAAATAAAATAATTTCCTTGGTGTATGTATGAGCTGAAAGCTCAGTAGTGTGTGTACTTTCTGACTCACACTTGCACCAGGAACACGTGTGTGGGGGGAGGGTCGCAAGGTGGGAGAGAGAGATACAGAAGTCTTTATACAATTTGTGGAAAATAAAACCAAAAGATAATGGAATTTTTCTACAAACACGTGCTTGTCACCTGCTACATATATTTGTACCCTGATACAAAAGCCTATATAGTGACTTTATAGTAAACTTAACAAACAGGAAAAACAAAAAGGACATTTTTTAAATTATTTTTAAAAGGACATTTCTATTTGAAAATGAGAACATACAGCAGAACACAACTGCATCCTGCTTTTAGTTATAGAAATTATTTCTACAGAATTGGTTTAAAGAGTTCTTTTGGGGACACATTATAGTTTCAGGGACCCCAGTTACTGGAGATTAACCAGCATCAGCATGTAGAACATCAAAGAGTCAATGCTTGAAAGTGATCACAAGGGAGAGAGAATGGGAAACAGGCAGAGCTCATAAGAGATTATGAGTCCTCATTTCAAAAAGTGATTTATGCTAAGCAGGGTTATTTTAAGTAATGAGCTTTTATATTCAATTGTATTCATCTTAAATATAGTGATTATGTGAAGCATATCTATACTGGTTTACTCTGAGCTCTTTAAATCCCCTAAATTCATCTAATGCCAACTTTTTCTGAAATACGAAGACAAATCCGGCATGTTCCTATACTGAGAAATTACCTACCCAGCATTCAAACTCTCTGAATTTAATTTTAAGGAACCATATTTCATAAAGGCATCATGATAATATTGGCACTTAGAAATATAAATTACATATGTGTATGTGTATGTACAAGATGAAATTAAAAAAACAAAGTAAAATATTTGAACTACCCACTGTTCTCATAGTAGATTTCATCACTTCAGTCTTACTCCATGGACATCACTATTATTAATTGGCTAATATTTTTAATTTTGGAGATTTTGTTGTGGTGGTGGTTGTTCAAATACCTATTTATTTAGGCAAATATGAAGACAAGCAACAAAATTTTGTCACCCTATCGGATTAGTTCATATGTACAAAGGTTAATTACAAACAAATCTAGGTTTTAACATGTTTCTGTGATCAGTGTAAGGCGGCAGACAAAGTTTTCTCAGTGTCATAGTTATCTTAATTTAGTGTCTTAAATATAAAAGATCCAATTAAAATAGTTCTAAGGGGGAGCTGCTAGACTAGTCAATTTCAAAGCCAGGAGGTCAGTTCCGAAGCCTACGTAAATCCAAAGGGACTATGTTTTCAAAGAACACGAGATGATCATGGTAGATATTGGGAAAGAAGCTTTAAGAAAAATTAAAACACTGATGAGAGAATGGTCATAAATGTTACACTAAGGAGTTTATTTATTTGATTTTTGTCTATTAACATCACAGCAATGCACCTGCTCATTCTAAATGTAGCAACAACCAACTGAGAAGAATTTCATTCCTAAACTTTGCCCCACCCACTCTTCTGCTCTCATCTTGTCGTTTCATATGGTTTTTGCTCCCCAAAGTCAAACACATTGAAAAGGCACAGGATCTTAGCTCCAGAAGATGCCAGAACAGCTGCTTCGATACTGTGCAAATCAAGAGGCTCAGAATTCTTTGAGGACAAAATTAGAAATGTGAAAATGTTACCTTTAGAAGAACATAGGATAGCTAGATTATGTGTCAAGAAATAATAGCTTAATATTTGATATTTTTATTTTATTTATTTTTTTAGGCATCATTGCCCTCTGGTGGTGGGAGTAGGAGGCCCAGCCTTTGTTCCTGTGGAGCTGGAAATGAACCTCCATCCCAGTGGGCCGCAGTTCCGTGCACAACGACTACGCTAACGGGGCTCAGTCCGATATTTTTATTTAATAAATGTTTCTATTATTTTTCAGCATTATGTTTTTATGTTTCTTTGTGTATATGTACAAGCCATGCTTAAAGTATGATTAATTGAAATTAAACACTTATAAGTATAGGTTAAGAAATCATAAATTATGAGGTGATTTTGTTTTTTTCATAAGGGTTGATGATACTCATAGCCATAATCAGTAAAGCACCATCAACTATGCAATTACCATGTCCCATAAAGTGTGTTGACAGCCTGGGAGACATGTGATTTGGGTGGGTCTTCAGTTCTCTGCGTACTCTCTTCGGCTGCACATTCTAGCTTAGTGAGGAGAATCTCTCCATCCTTTATTTCTTACCAGCTTTCATTCTATACAGGTTCTGGAAATAAAACCAGTGACTGATGGACTTTGTCCTATTAACATATAAATATTTACTAAGGAGTAATGCATTTCATTATAAGATTATTTTGCTGTTTAATTTGGGCAGTAAAATATATTGAAAATATCAGTATATCATATTTGAGCTATATGGAAATAATTGAGGGAAAACTATATTTAAAGTACTCAATACAATAATATAAACCACCAAATTGGGAGGATGCGTGGTGAAAAATAATGGCATTCTTAATATGTTATATTGTATATCCATATCTGTACCATGATTCTGTTACTTAGAATAACAGTAATAGTAATTATGAAAATAAAAAGTCTTCAAGCCTTTATCTTTTTGTCTTATTTTAGCACAGAGCAAGAAAAAAATCGCCATAAATTGTAAGCAACTGAAACTACTAAGTGTGACTTCCATTTCTGTTCAATAATCCAAAAACTGAAGCCCCCCTACCAAAAAATCCCAAATAATTGCTATCTAGTGAAGGATAATTCATAGAAAATTTAAATGACAGGGTAGATCTGCACACACACACACATATTCACACACACACACGGGGGGCGGGGGGTGGTCCTGAGACCATAACTATGGGAGCAGAAAGTCTAGTCTTTCTCCTGCAGAACATCCGGTGGCTTTCAATGACTGATTTTGTGGTTCACAGCCTAACACTTAACCACTGCATGACCTAGGCTCCTTTGTGATGAAACCCCTTCTTTACAAGTTGTGACTGAATAAACTAAAGCATTGAATAGTGTGGTGGTCCTGTGCTTATGTTAATTTCATGATTGAGATGTAGGGTGGAGTCTAGCCTGTTAATCTGGAGATAGTCATCATTTAGTAGCCAATGAGACCTTCGTGTGGGCATGGCTTTTTCCTGAGACGTCTGGGAAATCTCGCGATATTTCCCTCATGGAGATGAGAAGCTGTCTCCTGAGTTGTTGGGAGTTAGTCTCAGAGGTGATGAACTGTGCAGAAGACAAGATGGTGGCAGCCAAGAAGCTGGATGAGTTGGAGAAGGGGACACGCAGCCTTGCCATGATGGAACCAGAACTCTGAAGCTGGAGAAGCCACGTGGAGACCCCTGCCAGTGTTGAGTTGCTTCTGCCACCATTGAATGCTGTTGATGGGCCCTGAGCCCTGGAAGCAAGGAGCCATGAGGAGACCCCTGACAGCGCCAGGACTCTGTACCCACTGGCCTGTGACTTCGTGAGTCGGAAGGAGACTTTATACACTAATATCAGGCATGTGGGTTAATATTTGACTTAAGACTTTGAACTAGGCTGGGCGGGGATGCTTTCTCAATGTCCCATTCCTCTTGTATATAAACCTTTCCCCTACATCCATATGTGAGTCTATGTATTTGTTTCTCTAGCTTACCCGGACTAACACAAATACAAGTCAGAACAAAATGGAAAGGAGGAAGTGGGAAGCTCAATAAACACAAACTTTGTATTCTGCGAACCTAGTTGGAGTACTGACTTCAACAGCTACTGTGCAAAACATTTGATTATTTCATCCTTGTGAAAAAACAGCTAATTAAGAAGATTTATCTTGACCTCATTAGCTGAATAGCCTTGGACAATTACTCTTGAACCTTGAGATCATCACCTGTGAGGTGCCAACACCCAACAATTATCTAAAATTGGAAATTTGACAAGGAATCTAGTTACAGAATAACTAGCACCTCGTTGCCATAGAAGTGAATATTATTTCTGGCAGCCCCCGATGTGTCAGAGTAGATTTGAGCTCCCTTGGCTTTCCACTGGCTTCATACGAAGGAGTGCATCATCAGACCTGTCTTACTGAGGCATCTGTGTGGCTCCTCTCCTCCAATATTTTGATTTTAATTCAAGTAGTTACCAGTTTATGTTACGCAGGGATGTGTGCCAGATATATAGTGGCTATTTCTAAGCATTTGGGAGAAGTGCATATAATTTTGTTTAAGAAAGTGAAACCCTATAAACATAAATTAATTGTGCAGAGAGGAGCAAGGAAATGATTAATTTGCGATATGTTATAAAGACACAGCTTCTTTAGAGTCTTATATAGTCCAATGAAATATTATTTTCAAGGGGAAAGGGCTACCTTCTCTTCTTAATCTTTTAAAATTGTAAAATATAGAGGAGTCAACATCTACCAATCAACATTTTTCACATGTACTTTTTAATGAGCTGAATTGTCTCATTTGTCATTTTTTTCATTCCTGTAAATGAACACTCATTGCTTCCTAAACAATCCCACTGTTCCCTTACCCCTTCTTTTTCTGGTAACCAATATTAAACAGTTTATATCCATATATGTTCCTATTCTAGGTATTTTAGGTTAATGAGATTATATATTATTACTTGGTTATTGACTTGTTAAACTCAACATATATATCTTTTGAGTTTTATTCATGTAATACTATGTAAGAAATAAACCGTTAACTAACCTATGAAACAGTACAAACGGCTCCGTGCAACTCACTTGCATAAGACAGCGAGTTCCCTGGGAGTCAGAATATTGAGGGTCACCGTGTAGTCCTCTGTAGAACAAACAGCAAGGCAGATCACCCACAGTCAGCCTGATGACAGGGTCCAACAGTCCCCAGTTCAAGAGATGTATATTCCAGGAGCGTGGCGAAGCAGGGCTTGAAGGACCCTCAACGCACAGTGAAACAGTCCACGGATTAGGTATCCCAAGGGAAGTGTATCTTTGAGTAGTGTAGTGTAGGACGCTGGCTGGTCTAAAGATCCAAGAGCAAGAGACCATTTCTGTCTCTGCCCTTCAATCAATCTCACATGCTCATTGGCCTTGTTGTCATAATATACCTACCTTTTTTGGCCATGTTGACATAACAGCTACCTATCACAGGGGCCGTTTCCTGGCAAAGGCCATAATCTTGGTAAAGTAGAGTATAAGCAAGAGCAGAGCAAGCTTAGCAGGCTGATTGGCACAGTGGCTACAACAATGGGCTCAAACGCAGGGAAGATTGTGAACATGGCTCAGAATCACACAATGCTTCACTCTAATGTACATTTGACACTCTAGTGAGAAGTGACTCAATTACACTTATCAACAATATTCATTATATGCATATATCATATTTTAAATCCATGAATCTGTCGATGATGCTTTAATTGTTCCTGTATTATGAACTGTGATGCAGTAAACACTCATCTGTATGTGTTATTTGGGTTGTTGCTTTCAAGTCTTTTGGATACATACTTAAAAGTGGAATTGTCACATCAGATGGTTGTTCTATGTTTAAATTTCTTAGTAATTGTCAAACTGTTTCTAAAGTAGCTGTACCTTTTGAATTCTCATAATTTTTAAGCATAAAACAACAAGATAATAAACAAAATATGCTGGTAAAGGTAGGGAAAGACTGATGCACTTTCTTTTTAATTTGAATAGCTTGCTGCTCTATTAACATTTTTCTAGCAAATGTGTATGGATGAGATTTTGACATTTTTTCATCATCAGTTCGGTTCAAGGGTAGAAAAGTGGAAATATGAAGGATGAGATAATAACTTAAAGATTTTAATATTTATATTTTGGTGTGCTAATATTGGGCTGCACCTTAAAGTCAATTAATTCTGACCAATGATGATAGCAACGAAGATAGTTGGATGCGCATCCCATAAATCAGATTGACATTCCTTATGGCCTGACAGGATAATAGTATCCCTTTCATAACTCACTCAATAAACCATTTAGATTCCATTTGAGGAATATATAAAGTCCTAGCTTATTGCAACCTATGCTTCCTAACAAAAATCTCAGTATGAGATGGGAATAACTTAGAAGATGTTATGTGATGATCAAGATATCATAACCTTAGTCTGAAAAAGCTACATTACTCAGAATACCTGGAAAAGTAGTTTGCTAAAACTCATGGTTCATTCTTATCCCAGAAAGTTGAGTATTATACAAGAGAATAGCCCTTGATTTTGGTTCTTATCCTTTTCAGGATAACATTTTTAATAACTCAAGGATCTTCAGCCTTGGGAAAAAATGAGAATTCCTGACCTTGTCATTGTGTTAATGCAGAATTTGTACACGAGTCAAAAAGCAGTTGTGAAAATTGAACAATGGAGCAGTGTGTGGTTTAAAATCAAGAAAGGTGTGTCTCAAAGTTGCATCCACTTATTCAAGCTGAGCAAATCATCAGGAAAAACCTGGAATATGAGGAGGAATGCAGAATGAGGATCAGAAGCAGATACCTTAATAATGTGTGATATTCAGGGTATTAGTCTGGGTGGACTAGAGACATAAATTCATAAACATGTATAAGGATATAAGGGAAAAGTTTATAATACAAGAGCAATGGAACAGTGAGAAAGCATCCCTGCCCAGTCCAATCCAAGGTCATAAATCTGACATTAGCCCATATGTCTGATACCAGTCTATAAAGTCACCTTCCGACTCATGCAACACGTGTGAAGACACCAGAACATTCACAGGGCAGTAAGTGCAGATTCTTGTGTATTCAGTGGCAGTAGAAGCATCCTGGCACTGGCAAGGGTCCCCTCATGGCTTACCATTTCCAGGGCTTAGGGTCCTTAGGAGTATCCATTGGCAGTAGAAGAATCTCAGCATTGGCAGGAGTCTCCATGTGGTTTTTCCGGCTTCAGAGCTCTATTCCATCAGAGTAGGCCCATATGACTTCTCCTGGTTAGTTCACAGGGAATCAGATTTATATCTTGTCAGTAGAGTGCCCCAAGGGACTGAGTCTTCGCTCACTTCCAATTGGGAAATACCATGAGACTTCCCAGAATTCTCAGGAGAAAGCCATACCCACACAGAGGCCTTATTATTTATCTCCAGATTGACAGGCTAGACTCCACCCCTACACTCCCAGTGCTGAATTTGACACAAACTACATGATCACCAGTTTCAGATTATAAACTTTCTAGCTGAAAGTGAGGAGGACTTGAAGCACTTGATGATGATCAAGTATTGCAATTTTCAATATGGTTTACAACTCAATAAAAAGAAAACTCAAATTTGTAAAACTGACCTGGAAGGCAACATAATAATAAAAGGAGCAAAGACCGAAGTTGTCAATGGCTCCATCTTGCTGGGATGCACAATCCAAGCTCATAAAAGCAGTAGTTAAGTCATCAAAATATTCATTGTTATGGGTAAATATGCAGCCACTGACTTCTTTAAAATGTTGAAAAGCACCTGTGGACTCAGATGCACCTGACTCAAGCCATGTTATTTTCAGTTGTTTCATGTGTATATGAAAGTTGGGCATTGAATAAGGAAGACAGGAGAAGAAATGTATTTGAGTTATGCTTCTGGCAAAATATTTTGAAAACACCGTGGGCTGACAAAATGACAAGTAAATCTGCCTTAAAAGTAGTTTGCTCCCTAGAGGAAAGGGTGGGAAGACTTTGTCGCATACTTTGAACAAGTCCTCGGAAAAGGGTATCAAGCTTGGCAGAGTAGAAGGTCCTCAAAAAACAGCATGCTTTGAAAAAAGTGGATTATTACAGTGATTGCTAGAGCCTATTAACTCAGGATAGTACAGCAAGGACAGTTTTTTCCTTATGTTCTACATAAGATCGCTATGAATTGAAACTTGTTCAAGGGCACTGAACAATAACAACCAGATTGCCAGGTAATGATGGATGCCATTCCCAGACAAAATGTGAGCTGAAGCTAGGAGTTAGACTTCCCTGGCCTTCTAGCAAAACTGTTAGTCACATTTCCAAGAAAAATTAGGAATAATAAGTTGGTAAGTATTGCCTTTCACTATAGCAAAAAATAACTCTTCCAGGTCTAATTGAGCAAAGTCCCCTCATCCTATCTCTGGAAGGATAAATGGAAGATCGAGATATCTGATTATTCTCTCTAATGACATTTTCTTGCAAATTTCCCTGGTGTAGCCTTTTTTCTGAACATCAAAGGTATTGGAATTCAGTGCTCTGGTTGACTAAGAATGAGCTTATTTTGTAAAAGAGAGCATCTCAGAGAACTAGTGGATCATTAAAAAAGATTGTATTGCCAATGGGCTGGAAGGAACAAAGATTCTGCGCTAGAATATTTAGGTTTTGAAAGTGAAGAGGTTTTAAAAATACCTAATAAATTATTTTGTGGGTTCAGCACTGGACTGCTAACCACAAAGTCGGCAATTCAAGCCCACTCGTTGTAACACTGAAGATAGATGAATATGCCTGTTCCTGCAAAGATTGACTGTCTTAGAAACTCTGAGAAGCCATTCTACCTAATGTTTTGGGGTGTCTAATAAGTCAGAATGTATTTTCTGGCCATAGTCTGTGTTTTTTAATAAATATATTCATCTACTTTTCACTTATTGGGTACCTCAATGTTTAACACTTTGCATAACACTCTTAAATATATGCTAGCCAATTTCTTTGTGCTTCATCAACATACATTTGGTAGCAGTGAATGCTAACATGGAATGCTAACATGATGGTTGAGGTTTTCAAGCAACTGGCCCAGTCCATGAATCTTAGACAGATGAAAGATATTTAATAATTTCATACTTGTGCAATGTTGCAAATGAAAGTTATATAATAATGAAGCTATCCTCTATTTTGTGATATGAAGTGGTTACTCTTCTGTGGAAGTCACCTAATCTGGTGTCAATTTGAGTATTAAGATGTATGGGTGGAGTCTAGTCTGTCAATCTAGAGATAGTCAAGATCTCTGTGTGGGAATGGCCTTCTCTTTTGAGAATCCTGGGAAATCTAGTACTTTCTTTTTGGAAGCAGGAGACACTCAGTCACTCCCTTGAAGACACCTGAACGGCAAGGCTCGCTTTCAGGGAGACATCCCTGAGGAGAAGCCACATGGACACACCCTGATGCAGCTCTGAGTACTGAGGAGCCATGCAGAGACCCCTGCCAGAGCTGAGACGTTTCCAATGCCACTGGATCCAGACTTTATACCCCCTGGCCTGTGACCTGCATTCAGCATCGTTGCATGTGTTTTGTAAAACCGAAGAGGACTTTGTAGATTGTTGTCAGATATATGGGCTAATATCAGACTTATGGGCTTGACATGGAATAGACTGGGATGTTTTCTCAATGTTCAATTGCTCTTGTATATAAATATCTTTCTCATATGCATAAGAGTATCTGTGGATTTGTTTCTCTAGTCTACCCAAACTGACACACCTTCATTTTGCATAATCTCCCTTTTGGATTAATGAGATCAATGACTTAGTCTTGACACCTAGATAAACAGTGGGTGAAAACTAAGGATGATAAAAACGGGAGAATGAGGAAGACACTTCTAAATTATGATAATTTAAATAATATTTATAAACATAGAACTTTTATAAAATCCTAATAACTGTTTGGAAACTTGATACTTATTCAGTTACATATATATGTGGCACTACCTTAGACAAGGCATTGCTATCTTAATCTGTCTTTTCTGCTATTTGGAAAAGCCCATGTTTATACCTTGTCTCCAAATAAATAAAGGAAGTAAAATTAAATAATAAATCTTTTTACAATGGACCCTAGAGAAGTATAGGCCTAGAAAGAAGTCATCTCAGTGCCTTCATGGAAGACAGTGGTTCAGAGAGTTGGCGTTCAGGATGGTCATTCTCCTTGACACATAATGTTGGTTTTGCTATTAGGTGCCATTCCATAGGTTCTGACTCAAAGGGAATGGATCAACAGGAAACCAGAACATTGCCTAGACCTGCACCGTCCTCAGGATCGTCCTGGTGTTTGTGCTCTTGGTTTCCGAGAGGGCCATTGAGCTGCCACAGGCTCTGCTTCCTTTGTGTTGCCCTTCTACTTTCCATTATGCACGTCACTGTTACCAAGGGACTGAAAAAAAAACATTTTATTGAGGGCGCATACAGCGCTTGTCACAATCAATACATCTATCCATTGCACCAAGCACATTTGTATATATGCTGCCATCATCATTTTCAAAACATTTTTTTTACTTGTGTCCTTGGTATCAGCTCTATCCCCCACTCCCCCAGCTTCCCTTTCTCATGAACCCTTGCTAATGTATAATATTTTTCATGTCTTACACTGACTTCTGTTTCCCTTCACCCACTTTTCTGTTGTCCACCTGGCTTGGGGGGGGGGCTATATATAGAACATTGTGATCAGTTCCCCTTTTCTTCACCTCGCCCCTCTGCTGACCCTTATCCACTTGGTATCACTGCCACTCTCATTATTGGTCCTGAGGGGTTTAACTGTCCTGGATCCCCTGTGTTTCCATCTCTTATATCTATATCTGTGCATGCTCTAATCTAGTGAGATGATAGTGGGGGGTGTCCCAATTTTAAACATTTTCCCCCACATCCTGCAGCATTATTTAATAGTCCCAATTTTTGGAAAGATTGCATGACAATGTAGGGAATGGTGAGAGAATGGGAAGGGATTATAGCTCTTCTATCCACCCCATCAGCCCCATCAATGGTGTCCTGCTTTACCAATGTTAAAATCTGATCACTTTATACAGCATTAAAGAACCAGAGGAAAGCTGTGTGTTTCATTGGTGCTATACTGCACCCTGACTGACTCATCTCTTCTTTGGGATACCTCTGTAAGGGGATATCATATTGTCTACAGATGGGCTTTGGGTCTCTACTCCTTGATTTTTTTTTTTTAGAATTATCACTTTCAATTATTGGAAGGGGTAAATCTGAAGGCACAAAGATCATATCATCCACGGAAGTGTAGATTCTGGAAGCTATCCAGGCTATAATTTTGTTGTTCATAACTTTTTCTTGTGAATTAGGTAAAGATTTACAGGGCACATCCTAACTTTATGTTCAATAATTCATTACACATTCTGATTCACTCATAGATTGAAATAGGATTTTATTAGTATTACCTGATGTCAGGTTGTTTCTATGCATGATAGGTTTATTTTAACAATTACGAGAAGGTTCCTAGACCAACTCCCAATAATTTTGCAAAGTATCACAAGTTATAGAGCTGAGTTTTAAGCCTTACCACACCATGAATAAGTTTATTTGCTCCAAACTACTAGCTTTGAAAAACATTATCAGACTATTTGTCAGCACAGCAACTAAAGCTTAAGGACTCTATGCATTATATATTTGAACCTGTCCAATAGCAGGACATGCTTTATGACACTACTAAATTTCATATACAATGGTTCTAGGAATTGTATGAAACGCTATTTATATGATCAATCACACTTTTCTAAGGCCTGTAAAATGTGCTAAAATGTGCATTACTTGGACTAATGAGAACCAATTCCTAAAACAAATAAAACTATTATTCTCTTAAGGGGCCTTTTATAATGTAAACTTATAATTACACAATGAAATATTGAGCTTTATAAGAGTATCAACATGAAGAAAAAAATCCTACAAAGAGCAACATGTTTATCAGATAATCATGCTTTCTACTAAAGTTTGTAACTAAATACAAAGCATGTAAATTGTTTGATTTCCTTGATTAGAGCTCAAAAGGTATTGCTTTCTATTAAATTGTAGTACCCATAACAATGATTAAGATCATTTATTCTATAGCTTAATACCCTATAGGCTTGCATAAAATAACACATATAAAATCTGCACCAATTCTCCAAGAGCCCCAGGGATGCTCATTTATTTACACTCATTTATTAAATGCAATAAAGGTAATTAAGAGACATTATTTACAAAAGAAAAAGCCACCCTGCAATGCTAGCAGTTTATAAAGTTGTTCAACAAGTTTACTTCGCTCACTACTGCTTTCACTTACAGATATTCCATTATCACAATAAATGTAGACCTTATCATCGAAGCTGTATTGAATAGTATTCCATACAGGTAAAGGGACTTGATCTCTGAACTGACTCCAAAGGGCCTACATTCCCATTGACTGACTGTGTCAGTCCAGGTAGGCTAGAGGAACAAATTTCATAGGCACGCACGTAGATATAAGGAAAAGGTTTATATACAAGAGGAACAGGACACTGAGCCCAGTCCAGTTCAAAGTCATAAGTCCGATATTAACCAATATGCCCAAAATCAGTCTATAAAGTCTCCTTTTGACTCACGAAGTCACAGGTCAGTGGGTGCAGAATTCCGGTGCTGGCATGGGTCTTCACATGGCTCCCCATTTCCAGGGCTCAGGGTCCATCAACAGAAGAAGTAACTCATCGCTGCCAGAGGTCTCCATGTGGCCACCCCAGCTTCAGAGATCTTGCTCCATCAGGGCAAGGTCCTGTGGTGTCTCTGCTGGCTACTCTAGCTTCTCAGACGCTGCCATCTTGTCTTGTCCATGACTCGTCCTCTCTGAGACTAACTCCAAACCACTGGGGAAGATAGCTTCTCATCTTCATGAGGGAAATATCGTGAGATTTCCCTGAAGTCTCAGGAGAAAGTCATGCCCACACAGATTAACAGGCTAGACTCCATCCCTACATTTCAATCATAAAATTAGCATAAGCACATGACTGCCACAAAACCTTTCTCTTCTGACCACTACACTGGTCATCAAAGTTCTCAGCAGAATAGTTATGAAATTGTTTTAACAAGATACAAGCAAGAGTTGATACTCACAGGAGAATGCCCCTTTGTGAAATCTGCTGTTAGCAGTGGTTCCACACATCTCTACCACTCAATAAGGAATGCAAACTGGGATGGTGCTATTAGAGTTATATCCTGTGAATCTCTGATATTGATGTAAAGTTGTTCAGCGTTATCTTTTCAGCAGCAGCCACCCTCTATTTGGACAACAAGTCATGGACTTGCCTTTGGCCTGCAAAGGAAGGGAAGAAGGAAAATTATAGGTATTAGTAAACCGAGTCTTCAAGATTTATAATTCTTGAGCTTTACCTTGAAGTACCCAAACTTCAGTTGTTCAAGAAATATTCTAAATATAAGATCAACTCATAAGTTGATTATTACTCTCTCATTTCCCAAAATAGAATCACCCTGCAAATTCATAAATGAAAAGGAGAGGTGGAATGTCTGCTCTCCGACTAACAAACAGCAGTTGGTGATGGGATAAGGCATTTAAGTACATTTCAGAATTATGGCTAGTTCTTCTGTGACTTTGGGTAACTGTGATCCTTCAGGTTGTGAGAAAGAGGCAATCAATATCTTTGGTCCCAAGAGCTATCCACACCTTTGATATCTATCATTGACTTCAAAGTGCTTTTATGATCCAAAGAAGGTATAAAATCTTTCAGTAATATTAAAAGTAAGTACACCTCATGGACCCACTCAAAGAACATAGAGTAGTTTAAATATCTCGTCGTCTTCTAGAACTACTGCTTCAGTGGCCCCTATATATCACAAGAAGTCCCAGAATGGTATAAATATTTAACAAACTCCACTGTTAACCAAATGAGTGGAGTTTTGAGTCCACTCAGAGGCACTTAGAAAAGGTGTGATCTATTGCTAAATATCTACTGTTGAAAATCTTATAGAGCTCAGTTTACTAGACTGTCTATATGCCTTGTGTTTGGCCCAGGAGATGCCCAGGAAACATTAGAGATTATTTTAAGGGTAAGATAAGTAAAATTCTAAAACCAAACTCACAGTTCCAAGGTGGACACAAACCCATAGCAAGCCAATGGGACAAAGAAGAATTGCCCTGTGAGTTTCCAAGACCATCACTATGTATGGGAGTCAAAAGACTCCCCTTTCTCCTATTGGCTTGCTGGGGAGCTCAAACTGCTAAACGTTCAGATAGCAGCCCCATCGTTAAACTCACATATTTTCAGATCTGAGTTCGTTACCAGCAAGCTTCTGTGACTTAGATTCCTTCAGTGAACACAGAAAAAACCTAGGGCAATACACAGAACAACCATGGACTCATGTTCATAAAAATTACACAAGGGTTATTACGGTGAAATGAAAACATGTCCCTTCACAAGAGGATGCAGTGAGGACATTCTCAGAGTTAGGGTTTGGGGCAGGATTCTGAGAACATGGAGAAAATGACAACTTCTGTGCTGGTAAAACCCAAAGGGCATGGGCATCGCTTTGTTTTAGAGTCATCTTGCCAAACTTACTAAGGTGTGTTAGCAAACTGAGTTAATGAGACAAAAAGAAAAAACAACAGTGCTTCTTTCTCTCCTTCATCTATTACATTTTGAGTCACTTTAAGTCTGCCTGGAAATCTTGTTAGAAAACTGGCAGAGGCATGTGGCAGCAAATCGTCAGCTCAACTCGTTTCCCGGGGTACATAGATGAAGTCAGACTCATGCTACATTTAGCAAATCTAGTCACTATTTAGAATCCTCCATCCTATCTCAGAAGAATAAGCATCTTTTCAAAGGTTGTGATGCAACAGAATGAGACTCCCTTAGACTTCAGGTAATAAAGGCTTATAACAGAGATGTCTTTTAACTCTGGCTTAAAAAATGAAAAAGAAATAAATAAAAGGATAACAGCAAATAATGTAAAGTATTAGAGGTAAGGTTGGATTCAATTTGTTATGAAGAATCTTTTAAGTATGGGATGAAAGATTTTTAGAGAAATAATAGCAATTTAAATATATTTGGACATTGAATATGTAAGTAGTCTAAACTTGATGATCTTCTATTAATATCTGTAACAGAGAACAAGATAATTGAGAGATTTATTTATTCCCATATTTGTTTTTGGTTTCTGCCTTTTTTTATCAAAAAGCCTATAAAGTTCCTTAGCTCCACCAGTGTGAATAACAGAAATTATAATAAGGTAGATGTACATATCATAGAGAGCGGGGTCTGGGGACCCTTTCAAGGTGGCTCTGAAATGTCAGAAAGACTTGTCATAGAATTGAATTTACTGTATGGAAAGGAGACATAAATGTGAGCTGGGAAAAGTTATAAGCCTAACATTTTAAATGTTGTCACTGCACATATCAGTAAGCCCAGAGAGTTAGAGAGAAAGCTGCAATAATGTACTTTCAGTGACTCATCAATGGCAGCCCTTTCTGATGGAAACATATATTGCAAAGGCACCAGGAGTCCTCCAACTATCAGAGCAATTATAGTTCGAAGCAAAGCCAAAAGGAATGCACATTCTACTTCTTGATTGAGGATAGACTATACTTTATGTTGAAGTCATTGATCTCCCTTAGTAAGTGATTTAACTTTTTTTTTCTTTTGAGCATGCAGGGTTATATCATTGGCACATTGTAGATGGCTAATAAGTATTTCTCAAATCTTGGCATTGTACTCTATCATATTATCTAGCTTCTCAAATTATTTGTTCAACAGGATTGATGTTGGGGAAGGAAAGAGTTAACTCACTGTTAGCCAAATTCTAGGAATGTAAGATAGCTTAGGATTGGGTCTGTTGATATTTTGCTTGTTAGCAAGGAAGTGAATCCCCCTCTCTGGTATTGAAAGTTAGAAAGGAAGTGAATCCCCCTCTCTGGTATTGAAACAATTTCTTTTAAAACTAAACAGAAAAGATGTTCCAATTCAGGAAAGGAGAATCATGGTCATTTATATAACTATGGAGACTGAAACCTAACGGGGTACAAGTACGACCGTCACTGGAGTAATTAAAATGTCATCTGACAGTCTATGATCATTTAGGGAATGATATACTGTTTCCTGTGAAGTCTTCTCCCTTTGTCCCATTTTGTCAGTGTCTTCTGATCATTGTAAAATGAATTATTTCATGGACTTCTTACAAAATCTGTTAATTATCCCTGTTCCCTCTCGCCCCAAGACAACTTGCCACAAAATTTGAAGCATACGACTTGTTGGATTTTCACTGAATCTTGAAACAGATTGGAAATTCTCATTGTGTCTTTCTATCAGAATTCAGGAATAAATTTAGAATTTCTTGAATCAACCTGCTTTCAAACTTTGACTAAAACAGTTATGTGCATCCAGAACTTCTTGTCTATTAAGAACAAGCAGAAAAATTGAATAAGAATTGTCCAAGTATGCAACCTTCACTTCCTTTTGGGAGATTTCTTTTCTGATTTTGAAACTAATAATATCCCCTTATTCTCTCTGAATGGCTGGCTTTTCTAGAGTTCTCTCAAATTTTCAGAATTTGATTTCCTCACAATATTGTCCTCTGTTTAAAAAAATAACTCTATGATATGAATGGTAATATCCATTGTTCCATATCTTCTTTTTTTTCGGGGAGGGGGACATCCCTGCCTCTGGTAGTCATGTGTGCTACCCAGTGCAGCTCCTGAGAGGCGCTGCTGGATTTGAATCACCAAGCCCACAGGCTGTGGTCCTGCACTCAACCCTTTATGCCATCAAGGCTTAGCCCCATATCTTCTTCTGAATTAGGACTTAAATTTTTGGAAGTTCCTTTCCTATGTGCCTTTGCTAATTATTCTAATTTCAAAGAAAACATGAGGAATATAATGTAGTTTGAAATCAGAAAATGTGTTTTAGATTGCATCTCTCATCATATGTATTCAATTCACAGGTTGAGCAAATCATCTCTGAAACTGAATTATGTAAAGAAGAATGCAGGATTAAAGGAAGACTCACTATAGACCTGCTATATATATAAATGGCATAACCATGCTGGCTGATAGAGAAGAGTACTGGAAACACTGACTGAAGAAGATCAAGGGAACAGCTTTAAGCTTGGATTACAAAACACCGTAAAGAAAATAAAATTTCTCACCACTGGACTAATAAACCACACTTTTGCAAACGAAAAAAAAAATTAAGGTCAAGGATTGCATTATACTTGTACCCAAAGTCAACACGAAAGGATCAATCAAGAAATCAAACATCTATTACACTGCTTGCACTGGGCAAACCCCCTGTGACAAACCTCTTTAAACTATTAAATAGCAAGCGGGCCATTTTTGAGGATTTAAATTACCTGACCCAAGTCATAGTTTTTTCAATTGTCTCATATGCACATTAAATAAACATTGAACAAGGAAAATGTGGAGAAGAATTGATGCATTTGATTTATGGTGTCGGCAAAAAAAAACCATTGACTACTTGTGTCGTGCAGGTTTCTCTTAGAGAAATAAAACCAGGACGCTAGTAATTCTTTTTATATATTTATATAGAGAGAAGGGTATATAAGATAAGAAAGAAACAGTTAACTATCTATAAAGTAGTACAAATTGCTAGAAGACTAGCAGTCCCTCAAGTCTTGAGGGCCGCTGCAGAGCGATTCAGGCGATCTGGTCACAGGCAGCAAACAACAGAGCAGGTCACCAACAGTCAGCCAGATGACAGAGTCCAACAGTCCCAAGAGTGTGGCGAAGTAGGGCTTGAAAGAACCTCGACTCACAGCTCCACAGTACACGATTAGGTGTCCCACGGGTAGTGTTGCTTGGAGGTCGAGGGACAGGATGAACAAGACAACTGTCTGGTATGAACATCCGAAAGCAATAGAGAGGGCAGGACTCACTGAGCACTTCCTATCTCTGCCCTTCAATTTATCCTATGTGTTCATTGGCCATGCCATTGCAACAGACCCACCAATCTCCTGTGGCCATGTTGGCATAACAAACCTATCCATCACACTACTCCATGGACTGCTAGGAGGCAAGGGATTCTTTCTTGGAATAAGTACTGCTAGAATGATTCCTAGAAGTGAGGATATGGAAACTTTGTCTCAAGTAATGGGGACATGGTATCCATAGAGTCCGTGAAGAGCCCTGGGGGCATCGTGATTACCCATTTGGCTCTGACCCACATGGTCAGCAGTTTGAAACCATCTGCAGCTCCAGGGGAGAAGTACCAGGCTTTCTACTCCCACACGTAATGATCATCTTGGAAATCCACAGAGGTGAGGTAGGCATCTATAGAGGTGGTTTCTTTTATCAAGAGACCAGTCCCTCAGTAAAATAGAAGGTCATTTTCCTCAGTAAAATAGAAGGTCAAAGGTAAGAAGTATGACCCTCAATGAGATAGCTGACACAATGGTTGCAGCGATGGGCTCAAACATAACAATTTTGGGGATGGTTCAGCATTCAACAATGTATTGTTCTCTAGCACATAGGTTTGTTATGAGCCAGACTGACTCAATGGAACCTACAAGCAAAACAGAACAAACAACAACCTGTGCTTTGAGTGTCGCTGGAAGGAAGACAACTGAGTACTTGACTCCTAGATGAAAGGCTATTGGTTCATAACTGCCCAGAGGCATATCAGAAAGGAATGTCTGGAGGACTTACTTCCAAAAAGCCACACCTTAGAAATCTGCCTGAAGGGCAACTCTACGTGGAACACAGGGCAATGCTGTGAGTAGGATCCAACTCAAGGACAACAGACACATATCTAAGTCCTTTGTGCTCTGAGCTCATTTTCAAGTATAAAGTATTCTGGTTTCATGTATTCTTCATTTACATTGTATTTACATGTAAATTTTCATCTGTGCATTGAATGGCAATTATACAAACGTTGTTTCAAAATAAGTTTACAGTTAAGAATCTAGGCAGAGGTCATTCGATCTAAATATGCTCTGAAAAAAAAGAAATCATAGACAACCATATATGTAGAGTTTTGAAAATAATTCAATATAAATGATTCAAGAAGTATCAACCACTAAAAAGAATGTTAAATATCTATTAGGAAATTTAAGAATAATTCATATATAAAAATAATGAGACAATTTGAAGACCAGATGGATTCAAAAGTTTATTTCAACTGAGGTTACCACTGAATTTCAAGAAGAAATGTCCTGTATTGTTGTGTATTTCTTTGCCTCTACAAAATAACGTAAAAGATTTCTTATCACCAAATACCTACTTTATGCTCTCACTGATGAATTTTTTCTATATGCATATGAACTCTTAAATCTTAGCTTGCATACAGTTTGAAAAGTCTTGACTTCATGTGTTCATGCAGATATAGCTCAATAATTATTTTTCATAATATAGGGAAATATTCTTTAGAATACCTGTGTGTGTTTTCATTGGGGATTTATAATTTAAGTAGTGTACTGATAAAAGTGAGGTTTAAATTTTTTTCTTCATATCCATTACAGTTAGGGACATTCAGGAGACATCCTTGCTGGCTCATTAGTGGTGCTTATGAAACAAGAGCAATTCAACAAAGAAGGAACAGTTGTTGGGAAATGCATGGAAAAAAATGAGATCAGAAATGCAGGTAAAATCTGAACACTTTAAAAATAATTATAGTGACATAAAAATGTATTATTAAACATTGTTTTAAAATATCATGCAAAATGCTTAAAAACGGAGTCAGTAAAGAGTATATGTATCAGCTCTTCAAAATGTAATTGAAATGTGGAGAATGTTATATAAGTTATTCATTAAAAGCAACCATACTGTTGCTGAGCAAGAATGTACCTTCCTTAGGGGACTTCTTTAAGAGTCAGCACTTAAAAATACTAGGAAGAGTCATTAAGGCTATTAAGATTTTGATTTATTACTTGAAGAATGTCTTTCATGAGGAGACACCTATCTTATTCAGTGGTTACCCTTCACTAAGAATGAAAGAAGGTAATAAAACAGAGTGACAGGATGCTTTTTTCCTTTCCTTCTGTTTTAAAAAAATGTGGATAGTGATACTTTCTCAATAAGAAAATATGAATTCAATTTTGCAATTGTATGCAAAGTTGATGGAATAATGTTAATGCTGTGTTATTTGCATTTCTCTATTTCTAATACTTATCTTTCAAATAGACACCTGTGGCAGCCTGCCCTGTGCCTCCTGACCTTGGCTCCCTGGAGCACTGTCCAGACCAGCTTTTGATTTCCCACCTTTGACTTTGCTCTCATAACACAGCTCTTTGGGTTGACAGTCTGCCTTGGTTGCATGCCATGCCCTTGACTGTGACCAGATGGAGATTGGACACCACCCTTATCTCTTTCTATACAGGTAACATCAAGTTGACTACTGCTCATTATTAATTTATAATTAATAATAGGAAGAGCTGTTCTATAAGAATTTCATCAGGAACCCTTACCTTATCTAGAACATAATTCTGTTCTTGTTCCTTCAGATTTTCTTTATTCCCCAAACTCTGAGTCTCTTATAAAGGAACCACGATTAGAGTCTCTAGAGCAGGGGTGTTCAAGATGGCCATCGGGATATATTAGTTTATCGCAAATATAGTGTGGTTAGAGTGCATGCCATTAAAAAAATAGATGGGTTAGGGTGAGGGTGAGAGTGAGGGTTGGTGTTAGAATTAGGGATAGAGTGATGGTTGGTGTTAGGGTTAGTTTTAGGGTTATTGTAGCGTTAGACATGAGAGTTAGTTCAATCACAATTGACATATTGAGAGACTTCCAAAATTTCCATTATGATATGGTTAAATGGAAGAGCACAGAAATCTTAGGGGAGGTATTAAAGAGTTGGAAATAATGCTTTCATAAACTTAGCTAGAATATGTGTTTAGAAAAATAGCTTCACATTTATTATTTGTTTAATAAAGATTTCTCTGATTTTACATTCTTTTCAAAATCCTCATATAGATAATTGATCTCAAAAAGTTCACGTAAAATTGAAATAAATGATGACAAAAAATTTTCTAAGAATTTTTTGAAGCCCACTACTATAGTAAAAACATCTCATCAATTTCAGTGGCAACTGTGATTTTTTTAAAATGCAAGGATTTTTAAAACAGAATGGAATTTTTTTATTAGAAAAAATTGCATTAAATGAATTAATTTAAATTATCTTAGAATTTAAAATTTATAAAATATGAAGCAATAAAAGAAATGAAAATGATAAATATAGGTAGCTGATTGAAAAAAGATAACTAAAAAAGAAATAAATGGTCATTGATATTAGATAAAGAGTTATCTGATATTATCTTAAATTAGATATTATTTTAAAACCAAAATGAAGAAAAACTAGAATTTAATGTCCTTCTGAAATAAACAGCAATAGATATCTATAAATGTTTAAAATGAAAATTATTAAAACAATTTAAAATAACTTTTATTCATATTTACAATATATGATACCTATGTAAAGATAGCTACAAAGATCATAGGAATCATTGCTAAGCAAAAATATTAAAATGTGAAGATAGTTCTTCTGCTAACACTATTCATCTCTGAGGGTGATATTTCCATGAAACATTTACCTGAAAAATTCCTTGCTCTACAATTTACATCACATTAAATGGCAGTTTGGGCATGCTCAAAGGACTCAAATTATGTTCTCTTTCATTGTTTTTTGAAAAGTTTTAAGGGACAAGATCAGAACTGGAGGGTGGATGGAATACATGTCTCCTCAATGAAATTCTCACAGGACATTCCTTGCTACTCTCTCAGAATGTGCAAATGTTTTCTTGTGATGGAAATGAGAAAATCTGGGGAAAAATACTGGCTGTTTTCTCACCGATATAGATTTCAACACTTGAAACTCCTTTCTAATAAACCTCTGTTATCATTCTGTGTTTTTTGAGAATATCTATCAATATCCCCCTGTGGAATTCCTAATTGACGTGGTTGTCAGATCCCCTTTAAAAGGAAGTCATGTTTATTTAAAAAATCTATTTTTTTTTCTGTTTTTAAAGAGTGTTAATAAGACTAGGGCATGTGCATTAGCAAGAGAACTTAGCTGTAGTCATCTACTAATTTCAAACAAATGATTAAATATTTTATGAGTAAAACCATGCATTTATGTGCTAAAACCATAGGAGCAAAGGTTTATACTTTACGTTGTATCTATATAAATATAGGAGGGTCTTCAAAAAGTTCATGAATAAATAAAGCGAAAAGAACAATTTAAAAAATTACAAATTTTTAACACCCTTCATAGAGTTGACCCATGTGAAGAATGCATTTAAACGGCATGAACCCATGCACCTTACTTATGAAAACAAAGACAAAATAATGTGATGCCAATCTTCTCAGCCCAACAGTTAACCCCTCCCATACATTAAGTGTTGGAGTAAAATTTGAATTTAGGGATTTTTGATTGTATTAGTTTAATGACATTAAAACAAAACAAAAAACCTTGACCGCCACCTTGGGACCCGTATGAAGTGCCACGTGAGATTCTAGAAGGGCTGCCAAGGAGCAAAGAGAAATTGTTAATGACAAAGAGATAGTTGAATGCTTGTTCTTTTCCATAGTGTGTAGTCCATGGCTGTCTGCCATTGTAAGATAGACGAAATCAGAGAAAGGATAATTTTAATGACATGAACAGATATGCTCATGACTTTAGCTATATGTATGCCAAGAGGCATGAAAAACTAGTATATTTTTCAAAATTCCTTTCTATCTTATATTGAAAATTCACCTCTCCTATGGATGTAGTGTTCAACGCATAAAGTATGGGAAATGTAAAGGAAATGTGGAAGGAAATTAGATATGAAGATATTAAAAATGAGAGATTATGCTTACTTTGGCAAAAGTAGAATGAACAAAGCACTCGCATTCCTTTTAAGGAACCAAATTAAGGAAGATGAGAAGAAAGGGTGGAAAGAAAAAAGGAAGAATAGACAGATGCAAGGATATTTAGATACTACCCACTGTTTTACACAAAGGTATCCAATAAACATAGAATGCAGGCATATGGCAATTTGAATGCTCGATCGCTTTATTTAGGAGCCTTGGCGGTGTGGTAACTATGCCTTGGGTTGCTAAACTCAAGATCCAGAATTCAAAACCACCTCGAGCTGCATGGGAGAAAGGTGGCCCTTTCTACTCCCACAAAGCAATTACAGTATTGGAAACTCGCAGAAGCAGGTCTACCCCTACCCTGCCTCTGAAGCCTCATGGACTTTATGGAGGTGAGTTTGAGTTCAAGGCTATCAGTAAGTCTGCTAACAAGTATGTCAGCTGCTCAAATCCACAAGCCTTTTTATAAGAGAAAAATAAGGTTGCCTACTCCTACTCTAATAAAGATCTATAACCTCGAAAAACCTATGTAACGTAATTCTGAATCAAAATCATCTGGAAGACAATGGACCCATGGTTTTGAGTTGGGCTCTATTTTATCAAGATGATTTTTCAAAGACATAAAATTAATTTAAACATGTACAGGTTAAACTTTAGGCTGTTAATAGCAAGCTGTGTAGCTGTAGCCCTCATCTCAAAATGAGAAAAAATTAGGCTGTCTTCTCACACAGTGCTTTAGATTAGAAAACTCCGAGATCATTTTAACCTATAGCATGCTTATGAGTTGGAAAAAACTGAATGGGAGTGTTTTTGTTTTTGCAATAATCTTAGTATACTTGATCTAACTCAATATCCCCCAATGTAATTTCAGCAATTAATTAATATCAAATTATGCATGATAAACATTGTGTTGCTTGTTCTTAAAGTAAATATTTGAAGTCTTGTTTGTACCTTATATACTTCAATTCACAAATATAAATTTTGATCAGAAATATTTATCTGTATTTGTAATTCATTAATTTTAAATTTAAAAGTTAGATTAATGTACCCAATTACTCTAAACTTATTCAAACATATTGTGATAACTATACCACATAACCATGTTTCAACTGAAACTAGACTATCATATATAAGATGAAAAATATAGTTCTCAACTCACAGTAGCAATATTTTAAGTACAAAATTATGTGTGGTTGTTGGAATTCATATTAGATCACACAGTGTCGCATTTAAATTTTGTTAAATTGAATTTAGACATTTTCAGTAAGTTATTTCTACTTAGAAATGGCATTGCCATTTAATAATGAAATTTTTCATCCTACAAATATCACTCCTTAAAGTATGAATGAAAAGCTACAAAATGAAAAAAAAATGAGTAAAGGTCTTAATTTCATTTTGTGGTATGATTCTGACAAATCTCTCTCTTTGCTACACTGCTATTCTGAGAGCAGAGTAGTAAGCCTGGTCTATTAGCTTCTCTTTCCAGGATTCTTTGCCATGTATAGCGCATTTTTCTTTCTGATACATCTGCTTTATTGGGATTCAAAATGAAATAAAACAATTATTTGTAATTTTTGTGATTTGAATTCGGGGGAATCTTCTTTGTGATCATTGCAAATGGTCTTATTGCCTACTATAAAATCGGAAGATTGCTTTCATTTTCCACAAGAAACAGCTGCCATGGCAAAATGTCCCTTACATTTTTATACACCCCCAGGCAGTATAAAAGCAATCTGCAAAGCATAGCATCATTGATAAACAGAGAGTGGGCACTATTTTTTTATGTAGATACTTTCCTATATTTACTTTTTCTTTATAATTCCACCACATGTTTTCAATCTCTTTACTGAGCAAACAACCAGGGAAGTTGGTTTATAAGAAGGAGAACCTGGAGTTCTCCTGAGAGATAAGGATGGGAGGCTTCATCTGACATCACTGAGGATGTCAAGTTCCTAGAGAAAGATATCATTCTTGGCAAACTATAGGGGCAGAAGGAAAAAAAAAGAAAGAGGAAGGTCCTCAATAGACGGATTGACACAGTGACTAAAACAATGACCTCTATCTAGCATAGGATTGCCCCAAAACCTAAGTGCCATACCCTCAAAGAACGCTTTGGAGAATTGTCTACTAAATGATCGCAAATCTTCACAAAATACACTAAGACACATATTCATGCCCACAAAGTCACCTTCTATCATGTGAGCCCATAATGTTCACATATTGATTACTAAATAGATTTAGGACACAGAATGTTCCTCGAACTGTGAGTGGCATAGCTTCATCTAACGTATGTCAGACATGTTATCAATTGAGACCAGTCCCTGGAATTGGGTATCACACTTGACAAAGAAGGAGAGAGAAAAAGAGGAAGATTTTGACCAAAATGGACTAATATAATGACTGGAGCAATACACTCAAGTCTAACAATTTTAAGAATGGCCCAGGGCTGGGACTTGTTTAAATCCATTCTAAGGAGGGTCCTTGTGCATTGACAGCATGTAGAAATAAAAACAACAACCAAAAACAAAAGTCACAAAAATTAGCCAAATTAAAGTAGAAAAGTTTCTCATAGAATCATTCTCTTCATTTCTTTAGGGAAACTATAAGAGAAATACCACCAGTGAGTGGCTTTAAAAACAGAAATTCCCATTTTTACAATTTAGGAAGTGAGATACCTGAATCCAAAACCCCGCTCTGTGGGCTCTCCTTCTGTGTACTACAGGGGAAACCAGCCTCATCTGCACAGTCCTAGAGCTAGAGTGTTGGTAATATGCATGTAGCATAGATGTTTACTTCATGTGTGTGTTTTTGCTTATCTCTGTGGCTCATATACCCTTTCATATCAGAACAATCACATGTCTAAGATATACCCCTACACTCTGATGGGATGATGTTTACATCTAGGGCTGCTGACCATAAACTCAGCAATTCCAAATCACCAATCTCTCTGAAGGATAAAGATGAAGCTTTCTACTCTTATAAAGATTATGGTCTCAGAAAACCGGACTGGGGAGTTCTACCCTGTTTGATCGGGCCATTTTGACACTGAATCAACTCAATGACAGTGAGTTTGCCTATGGTCTTATTATCATAACAGAGAAAACTTCACTTCAAACTGGGTCACATCCATGGGGTTAGGATTCCAGAATCTACATGGAGAGATCCAAATCAAAATATCACATCATAAGCTGAATATTTATTTATTGGTGGATACCTTATGTCTTTCTGTTGAAAATACATTATATACTGACTGGTTTGGGTGAAGAAGAGCCTTTTTCATTGCAACGGTAACCTGTAGAGATGTGAATCTTTGACTAATATAACTATTAGGAACCAAAGGTGGAAAACTAATCTGAGAATGGAGATGAAGAAGGAAGCAGTGTCAAAAAAACAAACCAAACATGAAGCTAGAAGCAAAGTCCACACAATATTTCTTGAGGTTCAGGATGAAACTAAATCTAAATTAAGCTTCCCCTGAATATTTTGTGTGTGTGTGTGTGTGTGTGTGTGTGTATATATATATATATATATATATATATATATATATATATATAACCTCTAGGGTACTTTTGTTTCATTTTCTGTCACTTAGAGTGAACTAGTAATGTGTGATTCAAATTGTTTCTTGTCAGTTTCCACTCACACAAATACTAAGTCTTATTTTTCTTTCTGTATTGTAAAAGAAATCAGTGGATGAATAACTTTGTAATGTATTGAAGCTACAAGATTGATGAAGTTGGATTGCATGTGTTATTAGTTCCTCTGAGGAGTAACTTTGCAGGGGAAGACTGGAGTCTTAGGAAATGGAAATTGCCTCTTCAACTAAGATTTGAAGCTTTCATATGGCTCTTTAGAATTCATCAGAGAATTATAAGAAGTCATTCTAAAACTTTTTCATACATTATTATCAGTAATGGAAGACTAGTAAAATAGAATGAATGGTGATTAAAAATAATTTGTGTAACATTTAATTGATTTTATATTCCAGTTCAGTAACAATAGGAAAAATGTATTCCCTTGAATTTATTTTTCAGCACTATAAAATGCAAGTCATACTCCCTTACCATTAATGTCTTAACTAGATTGCCTTTTTAAAAGATACACATTATAAAATGAGTATGATAGTTTGAATATGTTCAACAAATATCTTCTAACTATGGAATGCCTTACAGTTTTTCATTTTCTCTTTCAAGACAGAAAAAAATAATAGCTAAAATAAAGTTTACATCTTATTTCAAAGAACATATTTAATTTGATCAGTAGCATTTTATTAAATTTTGATGTTTTTCTCCAGTTTTACTTAAGAAAAGGGTTAGAGGCTATGCCAAAATAAATAAATATGTATATGTATAAAATCTTTGAAGAAAAAGCAGTATCATTATACATTATATATTTCATTTATAATTGAAACTCTGGTGGCAGAGTGGTTAAACTATTGTCCTGTTAAACTTTGGGCTGGTGTTTCAAACCTACCAGCAGCTCTACCAAAAAATAAATGGCAGCCAGCATCCGGATAGATGTCAGAGACTTAGAAACTGTGTGATGCAGTTATGCTCAGTTCTATGAAAATGCTTTAGTCTGGAAATTGACTGGACGGCAATAGGTTTTGATTTTAGATTTCATTTTTACCTATTTTCTATTTTTTTATTTTAATAAATCATCTTATGGGGGGCTCATGACATTCTTATCATGATCAATACATACATACACCAATTGTATGCAGACCACATTTACACATTTGTTGCCCTCATCATTCTCAAAAACATCCTACTTCTATATAGGTCCCCGGTATCAGCTCCCCATATTTCCCTTCCCTCCCCATGAATCCTTTCTAATTTACAAAGTGTCATTATTTTGTCATATCGTACACTGTCCGATGTTTCCTTCACCCACCACCCTATTGTCCTTACCCCAGAGAGGAAGCTATTGGTTCCTCCTGGAATCACCACTCTCACCACTGTTCCTGAAGGGATCATCTGTCCTGAATTCTCCATTTTACCAGCTCCAGAGTACATCTCCTGGTCTAGCTAGATTTGTAAGAATTGGGATCATGATAGCAGGTGGGAGGAAGCAT
Organism: Nesogale talazaci; assembly: GCA_004026705.1. Classification (NCBI taxonomy): domain Eukaryota; kingdom Metazoa; phylum Chordata; class Mammalia; order Afrosoricida; family Tenrecidae; genus Nesogale; species Nesogale talazaci. Next base: position 28,294 of record PVJH01006570.1, on the reverse strand, counting down.
TAAGAACTAGAACGAAGTTGCATATTTCATTGTTGCTACACTGTACCATGGATGGCTCATTTCTGCCTTGCTACCCCTTTATAAGGGGATGTTACTTCACTTACTACTGGGCTTTGGGTCCCCAATCTGTACTCCCCCTCATTTATAATGATATAATTTTTAGTTCTTTGATGCCTGGTGTCTGATCCCTTTGACACTTCGTGACCACATAGGCTGGTGTGCTTCATCCATGTGGGCTTTGATGCTTCTCAGCTAGATGGCCACTTGTTTACTTTCACACTTTTAAGACACCAGTTGATATAGTTTTTGATAGTTAAGCACCATCAGCTTACTTCATCACATTTGCTTATGCGCACATTTTTTGTCAGTGATCATATCAGTGATCATGTTATGATTTTCAGTCCTTTGAAGCCTGATAACTGACCCCATTGACACCCCATTGTCATACAAGCTGGTGTGCACTTTTCATGTGGCTTTTGTTGCTTCTGAGCTTAATGGTTGCTTCTTTATTTTCAAGTCTTTAAGACCACAGATAATGCATCTTTTGATAGTTGGGTACCATCAACTTTGTTCATCACATTTGCTTTTGCACATTTTTGTCTTCAGTGATCATATCAGGTAGGTGAGCATCATGGAATGCCAATTTGATAGAAGAAAGTAGTCTTGTATTGAGGAAGTAGTTGAGTGGAGCTCCAATGCCCACCTGCTATCTTTATACTAACTCTATAAATATTTGCTAACTCCTCACTGAGGATGGGCAAAGGAACTGAAGAGAAATTTCACAGAGGCAGAAGTCCAATTGGCTAATAAACATATGAGAAAATGTTACTGATCATTAGCCATAAGAGAAATGCAAATCAAAACAACAATGAGATACCACCTAACACCCTCAAAGATAGCCCCGTTAAAAAAAAAACAAATGGAAAGCAACAAGTGGTGGGGAGACATGAACCCTCATCCACTGCTGGTAGACCTGTAGGTGTGTACAGCCACTATGGAAGTTGATTTGGTGATATCAAAAACAGATGGAAATTGAGTTGCCATACAACTCAATTGAGTTGCCAGCTTTCCCCTTACTGGGCATGTACCCAGAAGAGGCAAGAAACAAACCATGGCCAGACATCTGTGCTCCAATGTTCATTACAGTACAGTTCACAATTCTAAGAAGTTGGAAACAACCCGAATTTCCATCAACTGATGAATGAACTCAAAGGTTGTGGTACATACACACAATGAAGTACTATCCATTGTTGAAAAATATTGATGAACTCATGAAGCATATCACTGCCTGGGAAGAACTGGAGAACATTTTGCTAAGTGAAATAGACCAAGTGCAAATGTAAGACTATGGCATGAGTCCTCTGAGATAAGCTTAAAAATGCAAAGGGGGCATAAAAAGAGCATAGGAGGAAAAACTACTGTATACAGGTATTCCTGTGGTGAGGCCCAGGTAGAATGGCTGGGGCCAGACAAAATCCAGGGCAACGTGTGGTAGCTAACTGAGGAGCCGAGGGGGAGATGGTGAGGTGTCATGGGGTCATGGGGAGCATAATGTTGATATCTCCACAGGGAAAGAGGAACCAAACTTAAATCTGAGGTTCCAGAATGCCCATGCAGCATGATGGCATGGACACAGCGGCATGGCCCAGCCCGAATCCTTACTACATGGTCAGCCACCCCTCCCACAGGGGAGTTTGCTTGGAGGTCAGCACTGAGGCTTCCATGTGGGGAGAGGGACTTCTCTGAGCAGAACACAGGAGAACAAATGAAGGGGGAGGAAGAGCGAGTGGAATGCATCCTGGGCCATGGAGCCTTGAGAAAGATCTCCCCACCCAGAACAGTCATTCATAGAGAGTGGTCAGGCCCACTATGAAATACAGCATCCCTTGCTGACCCAAGGCCCTACAGGGACAACACTACAACAGCAGGGGCAGGAATGCACTCAGTTTGAGCCCACCGCATGGAGGCGAGGGCTTGCAGTAGAGCAGCAGAAGGAGCAGAGCATAGAGTTCCTGAAGGAGTGCCAAGGATCTACTTCAGGACCAGGATGTGACACTCCATCTCACCCAACCAGGAGTCACTTCTGGAGGTCAATGATCAGACTTTGATCTATTTATAGGTTTTTATTTTGATATTGTTTATTTATGTTTGTTTATTTATATTTTCCAGACATTGTTTCTGTTTGTTGTTGTTATTATTTTTATTTCTTTCCTGGCTTCATCTTGCAACATCTCATTTATTTTTTGTACATGCTATTATCTAGATAAGATAGGCTGGATGAACAGTCTGGAGGAGAAAACAATGGGACTGATGGTTCTGGGACCTGGGAGCTGGGGAAGTGGGGAAAAGAGATAGTGTTGACTGTCCCAGGGACAGGAGAGCAACAAGATATCCAAAATCAGTGGCCGGGGGATATGAGAGGTCTGATAGGGATTGATCAAGGATAATGTCACAGAGAGAAAATTCTGAAAGCCAAATGGAAGCTGAGCATGATAGTGGGGGAAGAGGAAAGTAAAAGGTAACAGAGGAAACAACTGAGGGGCAAAGAACATTTGTGGAGGTCTAAATGCAGGCATGTACATAGGTGGCTATATTTATATATGGTGATGGGGAAATAGATGTATGTGCATATACCTATTATTCTATTAAATTACATGTTCCTTTTTCTGAAGAGTACTACAAATGTTAGACTATCTTTTATACGCAGCTGCCTATCCTATTACCAGAAAACTAAATGAATGAGGATTAGATCACTGACATGTCTTTATATGACAATTACCTACAGTGAAAAAAGAAAACCATGCGTGCAAATGAAAAACATATATAGTCTTTTAGAATTTAGCCAGATGAGTAAATTAAAAGATGTTTTTGTTTAGTTTTTATATGTGCCTGCCATTGTGCTTTTTTAGTTAAACCCATTAGCAGCAAATTCATCCTTTTCATAAGTGATGGTCATTTTTATACCTTAATTGGTAGTGCCCATAATCACTGAGCTTTTTGTTGTTGCTGTTTTTGAACCATAAAGAAAACAGGAAAAAAATCCTAAACCAAATAGTATCAGCATACTAATTTAAAAAAAAAATAAAGCCGTAAAATAATAGTTAACAGTGTAAACTCAACTGTGGTGTTAAGAACCACCATCACTTTCTTAAGAAATAAGGGGAGGAGCACCCTGTGCTGATCATGTGACCTGACAGACATGGAGACTCCAGAAGGCGGGACTTCCCCTGAACACATAGCAATCCACAACATGCAAACAGCAGCAGACAGTAAGCGGGTGCATGGGATCACAAGCAAAGGTTCTGGGGCACCGCATCTTCAACCATCAGATGCATCCTCGTTCTACCCCCACTTTTGGCGGGGGGTGAGGAGTGCATCTTATGGTCTCACAAATATGGTTCATATGTGTTTGTGTATGTGCATGCACATATCATGAAACTAGCTCATACAGTTGTGGAAGCAGATAAGTTCTATCCAGTCTGTAGATCAAATGCAAATGAGTATAACTGCTGGTCTTTAGGAATCAGGAAACAGGAAGAAAAAGCTCAAAGACTTAGATTGGTGTATAAAGGTCAACAAGGTCATAGGGTAGGCCCTTATATGTCCCGTGCCAAGTAATGCATTGCGCCAGACACTGATGAGCCAGATGTAGGATCTGGATCAACAGGAAACAAAGAAGCTTTTTTAAGCATCTATTTATATATAAGCTAAGCAATATCCCTCAGGAAGCACTACTTGGTCCCTAAAATGAATAATAGGGTGTGTGCCACCCTAATCCTTCCAGAATTTCCTGGCTGCTTACAGTAGATTTCAATGTGGAATTACTCACATTATTCTAGTTCACATCATGGGAGGAGGCCTCAACTGTCAAAATTCTGAGATCGTGGCCCAATCCCAATGAAAAACACCTGCATATTACATTAGGCTTAAAATATGTATTTATGATAAGAATATAACATATTGATTTATTTTGAAAGTGTCATGGGGTCATTTTTTCAATCTGAAGTTTCCAAAACATGCAAATGTTTTTTTATTTTAGAAACTTTCCCCTTAAAAATGAGGTCTAGATTACTGTATATTCCTAGGACAGCTGATTAAACGTGTTTAAGTATCAATCTGTGATAATTTTATGATCCCTCTGGAAGGATACATTGTTGCAGTGGAAAATGTTGAAAACTAGTCCTGAAATCAACCACTTAACATGTCTCTAATCGATTGTCCAAAAGAAGCATTTGACTAACCCATCCTCCTTGGGAACTCAATGAAATACTAACTAAACAACTGTATTCTACTTTTTTTCTTTCATAAGCTATATCTATCTTTGTTCAGAGCTCATTAGGTAGGGTCTTCAGTCTTCATTTAACTGAGGTGCTCTTCCCTTCATTTGACTGCATAATTTCCCTTAATAAATTTCCTTAATTTCATTACAAGTAGTTACTGTTTTTTTCCCCTGGGGTTGGAGCCTCAAAAATAATTTATCTCTTTCCATGAAAGTGCCAGCTTAAAAAAAAAGGTTAACACAACAAGAAAAACCTAATGCATTACTGTCTGTATTTTAGTGTTTTGTTTTTGTATGACACCATATAAAGTGATAAAAAGGAGAGAGAATGAAAGTTGAATGCATTCATTTATTACATGCATCATTGGAACAGCTGGGCCTAGAAATAGAAGTCTTAGAAATCTCATATATAGATACATTTTTATCATGCAGTACACACACCAACAGCAAAGTAATCACTTGTTCCTCCAGTCCAAGGGGAAATGCAACATGTTTTATGAGTAGAAAATATGAGCCCCTCACTAATTTGAGTAAACATAGTTATTAGTGAGGAAAAACAATATTATAAATGAAAATGATCACTTGTAGAATATTTAAAATTTATTCCTATGAAAAACTTTGTATATGCTTTGAAAATCACCTAAACAAGTAAAGTGTTTGAAGCAATAGAGGAATATGGCAGAGTGGTAGGATACAAGATCAACAAATAAAAGTCTATTGGTCTGCTATAGACATCAAACAACTTCATAGAAAAGGCAATTAAGAAGATAGTACCCTTTAGAGTAGTCAACCACAGATTAAAATACTTGGGGGATATACTTGCCTAAAAAATTGAAAAATCTGTATGCATAAAATTACAGAACACAATTATAAGTAATCAAAAGAAACCTCAAGAAATAGGAGAATATCCCTTCTCATGGATTGGAAGACTCAATATAGTAAAGATGTCAGTTTGTCCAAGGTTCTATATAAGTTCAATGCTATCCTGATACGAATACCACCATCTTTCTCCATATAACTATAAAAACTGATTACCAAATTTGTATGGAGAGGGAAGAAGCCCAGAATTAGAAAACAACTCCTCAAGAAGAGGGACACTGGGAGGGCTTGTTCTACCTAACTTTAGAAATTTGAATGGCCAATAAACATGTGAGAAAATATTCCCAATAACTAGTCATAAGAGAAATACAAATTAAAACAACTATATAGCCACAGTAGTCCAAACAGTGTGGTACTGTTATAATGCCAGATATTCAGATCAATGGAAAAGAAAAGAAGTCTCAGAAATAAAAAGAACAGCATACAGACAACTGATTTTTGATACCTCCCCCCCAAATATTCAAATCGGAAGCTGGTGCCCTCTCCAATAAATGGTGATGGAAAGAATGGAAATCTACATGCAGAAAAATGAAGCAAGAGGCTTACTTCACTCCATGCACAAGGATAAACTCACAGTGGATCACAGACCTTGAGGTAACCCCCAGAGAGAATACATAGGGACAGAGAATACATAGGCAATCAGAAATAGGGAAGGATACAGATGAGTCAGAAAAGGATAAGTGGTTTATATTGAAGATAAATCACCTGTGTACATTGAAAGAACTCACCAGGAGAGTAACAAGAGTCCACTGACTGGGAGAACATCTTTAGCAAAGAAACATCAGACAAAGTCCTTATTACTAAAATCTACAATATTTTGCAAGCTTACAATAAGAGAAAAACTAACTGCCCACTGAGGAGGTAGGTGAAAGCCCTGAACATAAGTTTCACAGGGGGATAAATTTGAATGGCCAATAAACATGTGAGAAAATAATCCCAATCATGAGTTATAAGAGAAATGCACATTAAAACAACTATGAGATATCATACATCACCCTCAATGGTACAACACTCAACAAGTGTTGGAGGGGCAGTGGTAAGATTGGAACTCTCATCCACTGCTGGTGGACCTGTAGGTAAGTACAGCCTCTATGGAAATCGATTTGGCGATTTCTAAAACAAATGGAAATTGAGCTACCATATAATCCAGGAATTTCCCTTTAGACATATACCCAGAAGAGGCAAGAAAGAAACCATGGCCAGTCATTTGTCCTCCAATGCTCATTGTGGTGCAACTTACAATTGCCAGGAGTTGGAAACAACCCAAATTTCCATGAACAGACGGATGGATTAAAAAATTGTAGTACATGCATACAATGGAATGCTAGGCATCACTGAAAAGCAGTGATGAATCCATGAAGCATATTGTCTCATGGGAAGAACTGAAGGATATCATGCTCATTGAAATAAGCCAAGTGCAAAGGGACAAATACATCATAAGTCCTCTGAGGTAAGCTTTAAAAGAAATGCTAAAGCAGCATTGGGAATATCCTCTATGCGTTGACTTGCCTGCTGAGCTCATGGCCATCCCATAGATGACAAAGCTGACAACCATGCCTACATGTCATCTGCAAGTGCAGCCAAAGGAGAGGAGCCTAAAAAGGAGCTCGTGAAACCACACCAGCCCCCCATATATACTGCCCTATCTCTGCCATCTAAATATGTTCAAGAAAAGCCTGGGCTTTACAACTGGGCTTTGCTTCCATCCATACCACAACTGGTCATTGTATTGACTGGTACAAGGGTCTATATGTCCAGGTGAAAAATGGGATAGTGAATACAGTACAATTTGGGAAAAGATGCACATACTTATCTGAATAATCCACCTAGAGGTTTTCTTCACAAAATTAGAGTGATTACAGTTGTATGATGTGCAGGCTTGGTTTCATCAAGAAAAGGTTCCATTGAGCCTAGCATCTTGAAGAACAGCAATTTGCTACCCACCCCACTCAGTAATAATTGCAAAAGGGAGGAAGGTGTTCACTGCAAACTGGCAAATTTGTGAAGCAGTTACATCATTGTGGACAAAAAGCAACACAAATGAATCACTCTCTGAAGCCAGAGAAAATACTAATGTAGGAAGTCATGCTGAAATAGAAATTCCTGCAATGTTAACTATGGTTTGAAAACATTTCATGCCTTTGACAAGAGAACTCAACTCTGATACAACCAAATCAGAACCCACCTCAGGTACTACATGATTTTGCCTGACTCCAAGTACAGAGATCATGGGCAGTCCCATCCAGAAGATGTAGATTTATTTGTACAGCACTAGAAGCTGAAATGGATGGCCTAGAGAACTACAAGATGTATGAAGCTGCAAATAATGATGAAAAATCATGTAATGGGTAACTGTGAGACATAAAGTATGACTAATTCAAGATTTCTCTCTTACGTCTTATAATGACCAGTCAGGTAAGTGGTTAACCCACACACTAAATGCAATACAAACAGTATCAAAGAATTGGTGAGGAGACAGTTGTAGGAGTATTTTGGATGTCTTTGACGACTTTTAAGAATGTCTATACAAGATCAAAATGAAATAAAGGTATGAAACTGAAATCTGAAAATAGGTATATAAATCCATAAAGATACATGTGTTCTAGCTTTCCCAAATTTTTGTCAGCTAAATCAGAAATACATGTGAAAGGATGCCCCCCTCACTTTTTTGCATTGCCTAAAGATGGAATAAAATATTTTTTTCACCTAAAAATATTCCTGGAGAGGTCCAAGTCGTATGGCAGTGGTAGACCAATCCCAGGGCTACTAAAGGTAGCTAACTAAAAAGGAGGGATTGGAGGAAGATAGCAATGTGTAGTGGGGAAACAGGGAACTAGCCCACTAAATGGGATTGGATTGTATATAGTTTCACAGGGAAAGAGGGGCCAGACTTAGACTTGGTGTTCCAGGGTGGAAAAGGGAGCCAATGGAAGGAAGGGTCAGAGAACCCAACTCTAACACACAGAGAGGACCAGATGACCAGCTCCACAAAATGGGACATGACATCCCTGGAGGACTTATGGCCCTACGGGGATGGGGTCTGGGGGGAAACACTGAAGACACAGTGTCACAATTGCACCCTGTCTGATCCTACCACACAGAGGAAAATGCTAAGGGTGTGTGTGCAGCGGAGAAGCAGGGGGAGCAGAGCATGGAGGAACTGAAGCAGTGCCAAGGATAGACTTTGGAATCAGGGTGTGGATTTCATCTGACTAGATCAGAAGTCACTCCCAGAGGTCAAGAAACAGAGTTTGAAATATGTGCAGGTTTTTCTTTTTTATTATTATTTTTATTCATTTACATATTTTTTCTGGGCATTATTTTTTTCTTGTTGTAGTCGTTTTGTTTTGTTGCTTCCTTTTGCTTGATCTTGGTGTTTTTTTTTTCGTGCATGTTATTATCTGTGCATGTCTATCTAGATAAGGTGAAAAGGACAGGAAAATGATTCCAGGGAGATATGGGAAGGGGAAGGTGGGGAAAAGGAGGTGGTACTGACAAGCGCAGGAACAAGGGAACAACAAATGATCCAAAATCAGTGGCAAGGAGAGCGTGAGAGGTCTTGTAGGGATTAATCAAGGGTAAGGTAACCAAGAGAAATTACTGAAACCCAAATGAAAGCTGAACATGATAGTGGGACAAGAGAAAATTAAAAGGAAATAGAGGAAAGAAGTAGGAGGAAAAGGGCATTTGTAGAGATCTAAATACAGGCATGCACATAGGTAAATATGTTTTATATGATTATGGGGAAATAGATCTATGTGCATATATTTATAGGTTCAGTATTAAGGCAGCAGATGGACCTGAGGCCTCCACTCAAGTACTTCCTCAATGCAAGAACACTTGGTTCTAGTAAATTGACAATCCATGAGGATAACCTTCCTGACACAATCACTGAAGACAAATGTATGCAAGAGCAAATGTGTAGAAGAAAGCTGATGTTGTTCAGCTATTAAAAGATATAGCATCTGGGGTCTTAAATGCTCACACATTGACAAGCAGCCATCTAGCTTATAAGCAACAAAGCTCACATGGAAGAAGCACACCAGCATGTATAACCATGAGTTGTTGAAGGGATAAGGTATCAGACATCAAAGAACTAAACATTATATTATTGTAAATTGCGGGGCATACAGTTGGGGACTCCAAGTCCATCTGTAGGTAAAGGACTTCCCTTTACATAGGGGTTGCAGGGAGGGTGCAGCACAGCAATGATGAAGCATACAACTTTCCTCTAGTTATTCTATGCTTCCTCCTCTTCACTATCATGATCCCAATTGTACCTTACAAATCAGGCTGGACGAGAGGATGGAAACAGGTAGGGAAAGGAACCAGAAACTCAGGGAAACCATGACAGATGACCTTTCAGGACTTGTGATGAAAGTGTTGATACTGGGTGGGGTGGGGTTGGGGTGGTGGTGAAGGGAAGGTGAGGCAGAAAGTGGGAACCAATTGTAAGGGTCTACATATAACCTCTTCCCTGGGGTAGGGATAACAGGAAACTTAATGAAGGGAGACATTGGACAGCATAATATTTGATAAAGTAATCTAACTTTTAAATTATCAAGTGTTCATGAGGGAGGACAAAATGAGGAGTGAAGGAAAAAATGAGGAGTTGATACCAAGAGCTAAAATACAAAGCATGTGTTTTGAAAATGATGAGGGAAATAATGTAAAAATGTGCCTGACATACAGTGAGTGCATGTTTGGATTGTGATAAGAGTTGTATGAGTCCTCAATAAGATAATTTAAAAAAATCATTGTTTATGAAAAATTGTAGTGGGCCGAGCCCCGACGGCATAATGGTTGAGTGCGGGACTGCGGCCCATTGACTTGGCAGTTCAAATCCAGCAGCACCTCACCAGGAGCAAAGCTGGCCCTCCTAATCCCACCATAGGAGAGTGATGCTCCACCCCCCAAAAAGAAAAGAAAGATGCAGTTTAATAGTTTCCTCACAGCACTGTGCACAAAAAGTAAATAATTAAAGTGGAAATAATTTATAAGGCATAATCAAATTATTAACCATGCTTAGACCCATGCAAAAAGTGTCACTTTCAATTACACTTTGTTTTTAAGTGTCTGTGGTGGGTTATGGTGTGAGGCCATGCTGCTAACTGCAAGGTTAACAGTTCAAATCCACCAGCCTCACAAGATTTGGTTGAAACTCCCTTTGAAACCTGTGTAAGATCCCTATGATTTGAAATCAAATTGAAAGTAGTGGGTTTTTTTTTAATATCACACACACATACACACAAACACTATTTAAGAACACATGGGACCCTAAAGTCATCTATATAGTCAACATGATCTCAGACTGTGACTCCCATGAAACAGCTGGTGGTTTTGATCTGAAGACCTTATGAATTGCCCACAAGCTAACTGCTAATAAAGATCCCACAAGGGCAACTTGAATGGCCAAAACACCCTTTGGTTAAAAATGAAGTGGGAGGTTTCACCTTTCTCTATTCAAATCAATTCAAATGCATTGAGGTTATAAATGTGAGGCCTAAAGTCATACATTTTAAAGAAGAAAATGTAAGGTGTGTCTGTAGAGTCAGTGTTTACTGATGGTATTCCAGTGATTCGGGGCGGTCCAGTCAGCTGCATCCCCAGCAATCTCATTCCCAACAAAATGCAACACTGCCCACTCCGCGGCCATGCGCATCACTCTTCCTATGCTTGAGTTAATCACAGCAGTCACGACATCAGTCCGTATCCTTGAGGGTCTTCTTGTTTATTGCACGTCCACCTCACTACATATGGAGGTCAATTTCTCCAGACATGTCCAAGTAGGTAAGACAAAGTCTGGTCACCCTTGCTGCTAAGACCACTCTAGTCAACCTTCTTTCCAGACATATGAATTGATCCCTTTAGTAGTTCACAGTGCTTTCAAGACTTTTGTCCAGTACCACCATTCCAATATACTCCTTTGTTTCTTCCTATTCAATGTCCAACTTTTATATGCATATGAAATTAGCGTGTCTTGAGTCAGGCACACCTGAGTCCTTATATTCTTGCTTTTCAATTCTTAAAAGAGGTCTTATTCCAATGAATTAGCTAATGAAAGGCACCTTTGGTCTCTTGTATGCTACTTCCATGAGCACACATTATATGTCTGTATTTAGACCTCCATAAATGACATTTGCTTCCTACTTCTTTCCTCTATTTCCTTTTATTTCCCTCTTGTCCCACTATCATACTCAGCCTTCACTTGAGTTTCAGTAATTCCTCTCAGCTACATTGTCCCTGATCAAGCCCTACCGTGCTTTCTACTCCTTCCTGGCCATCACTTTTACATCACTTTCTGTTACTTTGTCCCCGTTAATATCCACTTCCTCTCCTCCATATCCCCCTCCCATGTTCCCCTGGAACCATAGTTCCTGTTGCTTGCTCTTCCGGATTGTATATCCCACCTAAGACATTGATTTGGGAGGATGTTGCTGTGCGTTTGGTATTCTAACAAGTCACTAACATTGTTACACTAGCCCACTCATATAACCACTTGTGCCTATTAAAATATAGCTCTTCTCTCTCTATCTGAAAGGCATGCCTTTTTTCTACTCTGATAATTTACTAAATAATTTTGACTGTCATGAATAAATATATATCAAAATCAGAGTAACAAGATAATTAGTTCCATAATGAATCCAATCTTTTAAAAGCTTATCCAAGTTAAAAGAGTCAAAGGCTTAATAAGTGTACCAAAATTACAACCTAGAAGAAAGATACACTTTGGGTTAAAATCCTCTTTAGCAATCCAGTTGACAGCATGAATTATATGTACATCTCTGCTGCCAATTCCTCATTTGTAACTTCAGGGGTAGCAATAAGATCAAGACTCCAGTCTTTCAGGATGCAAAACCCTTTTCCTTTTCTCCTGCACTTTTACTGTCACTTAATTACACACTTGTACATAAAAGTATATGTCTCTATTGAAAATTTATTCACAGAAACAAAAAAATTTTCTGGAATCTGACAAAGTAAAAATTATGGTTACTTTATCTTCCCTTGTTCTAATCTGTAGCCCAAACTACTCTTTTTTCTTCTTATTATTTTGCTTAACCCTTATTTGGACTTATTTCATTTATTATTTATACAATGAAGTCAAAATAAAATCTATTAGAATCAAATTTAGCAGATAATATCTCTAAGGGTAGATATCATAATTTTTAAATTTCTGCTTTGATTCAATTTCCATTCATGAATCTCACAGTACTATTCCTAAAATTAATGAACAATTATATTGTTCAGCTCTAATTACACTGCTTTAAAGCATAATGAATTTTATTATGAATAATTGTTTTATATCTGCAATATATATTTTCCAACTTTTACTTTAGTCTTCCTTACATATAGTAAGACAATCCCTGATATTTATAGGGTTATTCCTTGGACTGCTATCCACAAAACTTGCAGTTTGAAAGCATCAGCCTCTCCATAGAGAAAGCAGATTATTTTAGCCCCATAAAAAAATTTAGCTTTGAAAACTTACAGGTCAGTTCTAGTCTCTACTATGGTGTCACTGTGATTCACAATTGGCTTGATGGAAGTAAGTTTTGAGTTTGTTTATATAAAATAAATGAACCATAAACAACTTTATGAGTTTTGAAATTTAAAGATAATTATGATAGGGAACATAATGATTTAATACTTCCAAAATGCATTTCCCCTTACTATCTATCTTTACACTTGAGTCTCAATGCTTTCAAATATTGATTTCTTGCCCAACCCTTTGATTTTGTCTTTCTTGTGGAAACCTGCAATGTACAAGCTTTCAGTCTGTCTCATTCTTAATATAGATAAATTTAATATCTTTTCCATTCTTCATTCAAATGAATGGTGATGCCTACCAATTGGCGCTAGGAGGGTCCATTTTTCTTCACACTAGCAGGTGAATATTTCCTGGAATGGAAACTCAAAAACTTTACCCAATTAATTTTGGCAATGACTTAATTGTCTTAGTCAACTTGAATGGCAGCCTCATCTCTAAAGTAGCAACAATGCAACTTTCTAAAATATTGGAAGCAAGCCTCACCTTTTGAGATTTCAGGAGTAGCGTTTGACTCTTCACACTCAAGGCAATGACATGCCTCATCACCACGGTTCTATTTCTTTTGTCTGGGAAATGCTAGGTGAACACACTTTCATTTTCTTGGGGGACAGCAGATGTCTCAAATAATTAGCCTCGTGTAACCATTTGTTGCTTGTAGCTTTCCAGGAAGTTTTCATCTTTTCTTTTTATGATCCAGTCTCTATCCCTTTCAATATAAATGGAAGGGTTTCTGCTGAGATTATTGATAAGAAAAACAAAAAGAAAGAACATACTCAGCTTATCAAAAAGTAAAAACTCAAGGAGTTCAAGTATCAAGTTGTAATCTTGAAATAGTCGATGGGAAAAATTACTGAAGGATGCAGGAGGCATGAAGAGAAGATGGAAAGAAGACACAGAATCAATGTACCAAAAAGAATTAGAAAACATTCTGCTGTTTCAAGAAGTAGCACATGAACAAGCAATGATGGTGTCGAAGGAAGAAGTTCATACTGAATGAGCACATTTGTCAAAAGCAAAATTCTAGGAATTGATGGAAGACCCTTCAAAATGTTTCAGAGTGCTGAATAAGCAGTGGGAGCATGCACTTATTTTTTGCCTGGAAATTTGGAAACTATTTGGCCAGGAGACTGGAAGAGATCCGTATGTGTGTCCATTCCAAAGAACAATGCGCCAACAGCAAGCTCAAGCTTTAGAGCAATTTGAATGTTACTGCATGGAAGTGAAATTTTTCTTAAGATCATGTGACAATGGTTTCCTGAGGAGATTGACAGGAGTTAAAAGTTTATAATAGACTCAGAAGAGGACATAAAACAAGGGCTCACATTTGCTGATGTCATTTGGATCATGGGTAAAAGCAGGGGGGAAAAACCCAAAAAGAAGTTTACACATGTTCTACTGATGATGCAAAAGCATTCAACTATGTGGGCCCTAACAAATTGTGTACAACCTTGAGAAGAATAGGAATTGCAGAGAACTTCATTGTGATTTTATGAAACATGCACAATAATCATGAGGCACTTGTGCAAATAAAGCAAGGGTATACTTACTGCATTAGCAAAAGCTAGAAAACATTTGCCTTAGGATTGTACCTTTCCTCTCTACTTGATCTGTCTGTAAACTGAACCAATGATCAGAGACACAGCAAGCGAAGAGGGCAATACAGAGGGAAGTTTTCATGACCTCTGCAATAAAAGCATCCACACTTCCAAGGAGGAATCACCACAGGTACATCAATTTATATAAAGTATAGCCACCATATATAGTCTGCTTTTATTTCTTCAAATTGTTCTATTAAACAGAGTGAACTCTCCACTTGGGTGCAATGTCATAATATGGCCTATTTTTCTTTCTGAGGATCATTTTAATTTAATACCAGTTTTTTTTTAATTTGGTCTGTTTTTAAGAGCCAAAGTGTGTGTGTGTAGTTGTTACTAATTACATATATATATACATATATATATATACACACACACATATATATGAATTATCTAAGGATAAATGATTCACAAATGCAACTTCTAACAGTTTAGATTTTAAGGTTTAAATACTAAAATCTGTCAAGATGACCCATTTCATTAATAAAAGCTTATATATCATGTATTTCATCTCATTTACCAAAGTGTCTGAAAAATAATTTCAACTTTAGTGCTATGATAATATACAGAACCACAAAGGGTCCATTTCTCCACTGAATCCAGGATATACAAAGGCTAAGTGCTGTTAACGCAGGGCAACTTTTCTTAATCATGCGTTTATAAACATAAGAAGACCAACAAAACTAATAGAGGGCTTTCCTCTAGGAAAGACATTTTAGAGTGCGTACATACAACTCAATTTATGGACTACACCTAATAAAGCTCTCAGACATAACTGTGAGAACAATGTCATCTCTATGAGTTTCAGGGACTTAAGATACTGAATGCATTCATCTGAAAAAACAAAACATTTACAGTTTTCTAATTCAAAAATGAAGGCAACGGAAGATGGCAAACAGTGACGCAGAATCTCTCTGAGGAAAAGACCTTCAGTTACCCATAGAGGTCTTTGATACTTCCACTCAGACTAGCCAGTTCAATAAATGCTGATTCTTGAAGTGTCCTAGAACCTGATCACCAAATATGTTCCCATACACCAAAATCTAGGATTACCTGGCACTATTTCAACCAAAGATAGAGACAACACTGATTCAAGAAATTCTAAAGTTTACCCTGTAGATTTGAGACAGAAAGAAACAATGGAGATTGCTACCTCCATACTGCTTCAAAATTTCAGCAAATATCAAACGTTATTTTTCAAATTATGAAACAAAATAAAATCAAGTTTTGTCATGAGCACATAGGTCTACTTTCTATACTTACATTTCTCCACACCAACATCTTTTGGTGTCTTATGATCCATTGTTTATCTAAATGAGAAAGGTTTTGTGCCTAGTCCAAATCAATTCTATTAACAGGAGTTTTTGTGATTATCCTAATGGCCTTGATTTTCACCTCCCTGCAATGGAAGACCATGGCTATTGATTAAACTTAACCTTTTCTGCAAAATAGGGAGCTGTTATATTATTATTTAAAATAGTTAAAGTCATATTTCTGATCTATTAATTAACAGCAGGATCACTCTTTTACTCCCTCTATCAATCCAGATAACTGAAATTTAATGTTTTAATTTCACTTGAAACCTTTATCATTTTATAATCCTAGAAATAAGAATCACTTTTAGTGTTTATGACATCTAGAAATCTGGGTGCCTAGAGTTTCAGTTACTCTGCCACATGATTTGCCCAGAAGAGTTCTTTTGAATCTTAAATCTCTAAGGAAGTGCTTTCCCCGAAGTTACCTTCAAGTCAGACAATATCATAGTAAACATTTTAGTAAGTGATCATCTCCTATTAGTCATTAGGATCATTTAGAGAATTATTTGTTCCCAACTTTCTGGTAGGATTTAATTCACCATTTATTATTTACCTAGTTTTCACTTTCATTTTGTTCTTTTAGTAGCAACTCCCTCCTTCGTCTAAGATAATTTTAACATATTTTACCACGTTTTAAATTTAACTCCAGTTTCTTGTGAGTATATATTTTATATTATTTCTTTAGAAGGTCTTTAAAATTAATTTCAGATTATAGTTAAAGAAAATGTTTTATTACTTATAATTTATATTAGTATTGGAATAACACTCTATAATGTAACTCAATTCCCAGTAGATTTAATAAAATTTGTGATTTGTTAGATCTTAAATTACGGGCACTAGATTTGTAAGAGGGTAAGGCTTACAGATAAAACCATAAATTCATTTTGAGTCTTCAGATAGATTCAATCTCCAATGAATGATTTCTGACCATTGACTAACCATTCCTTTCAATGAGTTGAAATCCATATCAAAGGTTGCAGTATGTGATATTCATCAGCAAATGTGTCAAGTCTTCCTTGCATTTAGCAAGCAAACTGTCATTACTTGAATATTGTAGCTTACATTGATGATTTTGCTGAGTTCTATATATAGAACATAGAGAGAATGCCTATTTGTAGAAGCTGGCAAATTCAATCTGAGACTAGTCTGATACCAAATCCAAGGGAGAGATGTGAAGCTGCTGATTTCTCCTGACTCCCAAAGCTTCCGGAAATGAGGGGCTGATGATCAGCAGACATTCCATAGGATACTGAGTCTCATATAACAAAGACCAGCAGGTCAGCCTTTTGACGTGGAAGTGAAAAAAAAATCCAAGTTTGGAAGATCAGAAAAGAGGTTGTGTCAGGGTTGTGATCTGAGTAAGGGAAGAGCATGTCATCCTCGTTGACTCACAAATGTTAAATTCTCAAGGCAAATCTCATTATATTGTGCTATGCCACATTCGGTGGGAGAGTACACCTTAACTACCAAACCCTACCAATTATCTGTCTGTGGTGGCTCATGCATTGCTATGATACTGGAAGGTATGTCACTGGTATATTCAAAAACCAGAAGGGTCACCCACAAGGAAAATATTTTTAACAGACCTTTCACACTTAAAACAGACAACAAAGAAGTAACACATTGTCAGTTTTAGAAGCAGTAGCCACTGAAAACCTTATGCAGATTTAGATTGCCAAAGGCCCCCTGAAGGAAAGCAGAACTTTCTATGAGATAATGCCAGTGAATGAGTGCCTCAGGTCTGAGACCACTTAAAATGTCACTGAGAAGTAGCTGAGTTCTTCTCAGGAGTGGAGTCAACCATGATGACTTGCGTACGTTAAAGTTGTGGTACCACAGCCTTAGGGATCATCATTTGCTGATTATGCATGATTCAGAATAATATGAAATAGCTTCCAAAATCTGACAATGATAATAATTTGGAATCTATGAAGTAAAAATCTAGAAAATTTGGAAATCATTGAAAATGAAATAGAGTGCATAAAAATCAATATGGTAGGCACTGGTGAACTGAAATGAACTGGGATAATGATTTTGAATCAGAAAACTGTATGATTACTATGTCAGGAGTGACACAATTGAGAAGAATGGTCTTGCAGTCATTGTCAAAAAAGACATTTCCAAATCAATCTTGAACTACTCTGCTGCCATTGGTTTACAAGACACAGCATCAACTAACTCTGCTGTGCAAGAGTTCTTTAGAGCATGGGATAGCAAGAATGCTGCTTCAAGGATTTAAAATGGGTCTTACCCAAACTATGAAATTTTCAGTTGCTTCTTCAGCATATGAAAGTAGGACATTAAATAAAGACGATGATAGAAGAATGGATGCATTTGAACTACTGTCCTGGAGAAGACTATTGAAAATACCAAGAGCTGCTAAAATCATAAAGGGATCTGTCTTGGAATAAGTATGGCCAAATTGCTCCTGAGGGACAAGGATGGTGAGAATTTGTCCTACATACTTTGGACATGATGTCTGGAGAGAGCCATCATTTTAGGTAGAGGAGAGGAGCAATGAGAAAGAGAAAGGCTGTCACTGACATGGATGGACACTATGGTACGACAACACTATCTAGCACGTGAGGATGGTGCAAGACCTATCAATGCTTTGTTCTGTTGAGCACAGGTCACTATGAGTCGTGGAACCTATCAATAACAACAATTGAAACAAAAAAAAGTAGAAAGAGACTTTTGGTACAGCCAATTTGACACAAACATTTTCAAGCCTTTTATAAACCTTTATCAAATCCTGATGCTTACTTCTTCTTATATTCAAGATTTCTAGATAATTTGCTTAGCATCCTTATGTAATATGAACCTCAAAGGACGCAGTTCTGCTGCACATCTTTGTGACTTCAAATCTATTAGTATCCCTTTGTTTTGTCTGAACCCTTGCTTCTTGGTCTATGCACCCTTTCTACATGAACATCATGAACATTTTGGAATTGCAGTTATTTTGAATGTTGTTCTTAGTTTGCTACAAGCATAGTTGTGGTAGTTACATAAATTCATGTCAACTTCATAAATGAGTGTAGAGGTGGTGTCTAGCCTGTCCATCAAGTCACAGCCTGATGATGCCTCCTTGTGGGCATGGCATTCTGAGAACTTCCCTTCATTCTCCCTGGAGGTGGGCCACACTCTCCGTCTTCCTTTCCTGCTGTTCAGACACTCAGGACCTGGAGAAGCCACAGAGAACTGCATGAGCATTGAGTTGCGTCCATGGGCATTGGCTGCATTAGACTTTTCACCCACCGGCCTATGATCTTCCAGCATTCAGCATTGTTGCATGTGTTATGCGAGTCTCCAGAGGAATTTACAGACTAACATTTTAATAGTTTTTGTGTGTGTGTACCAAAATTATTTGATTTTTTTGTCTAGTACTTCCAAAGGTATTCACAGGTGATGTGAGGAGAATGAAAGCCCTGACAACTTCTACTTTGTCTCCACTTACTATAATATGTTTTCCTGGCTCAGTTGAAAAAATACATTTATTTTCTTTATATCCAAGAGTTAGCCATTGAAAAATAAGTAATCTTAATTTCATCAGTAACTTCTTTAAGTGTCTTACCTTTGGACAAGCAAGATTGTTTCATCAGAGTATCGCCACTTGTTAATGAATCCATCCATCCGAATGATGTGCTTTTTCATTCCGAGCACAGCTTCTTGGATGATTTGTCAGGCATATGGATTGGTTGATTAATGTGAGTAAGTATATCTCTGACACATACCTTTTCTAATTTTAAACCACGGGTATTATTTTTCTCTGCTTTGTTCAAACAAAACAAAACAAATCAAACAAACACCAAAAATCCCTGACTCTTGCTTCATGATTGCAAGTAAATATTCTGGAATTCCATCCCTTTGCAACTCTATGTATAATTCAATATGTTCCACTAAGTTAAATATCTTTATGCAGTTGATCAAAATCAACATAATTCTGGTTCTAAACTAAGATAAATCTGTCAATAGCAATTCTATCCCTTTTAAAGTAATTTTCTGAGTTAAAACTAGCAATGACACCACTGATACATATTTGTTTATTTTCCTTGTTTTGGAGAATAATAGTTATTATGACAGCAATATGGTAACTTTCCCATTTATTTCTTCTATTACCCGTCAAAATTAGACACAAACAAAGAAACTCTCCATACATACTTTCCATTTAATAAGACCCATTTTAAATTTAGGCATCAAAATCTTATATTAGATGATATATATTCTAAAATATGTTCATAAAAGACAAACAAACAACTCACTGTCATCACGACCATGCTAATTGATAGCAATCCCCTTCTAGGTTTCTGAGGCTGCAATTCTTGAAGAGCATAGAAAGCCCAGTTTTCAGCCCTATCTGCTGCTAATGGTTTGATATGCCAACCAAGCACAGTATAGCCCACTGCTTAACCAATATACCAATAGTACATACACATATATACTCATCTTTCTACATATATGTTTTAGTACCGCATTTTATTTATTTATGTCATCCATTTTATTTAACTTTTAATCATGAATTGGTGAAGGTGTGTGAGGTGGATATTCAATTCCACACTCAGTAATTGGTGGAGTGAGTGTAGGGTAAGTGGGAAATTCAGGAAGGACAAATAAAGAGGCTCTGCAAGTGATTGTGGTAGCAGCTGTACAACGCTGTCTCATGTAATTGAACTATGGAATGACTTGGTATCCATATTAGCACCAAGGAAATTGTTTTGTAAAAGAATAATCTTATGTGTTTCATCCAGTCACATTTATTATTGGAATCCCTTTGATGTAAAATCACTTATTCCATTTCCTCCCTGTGTTTCTTGCTTCCTAAGATGTTTTCATAATTTGCCTCCTGTATGCCCCACCAGGTACAATTGTGGATCTAGACACACCAAATATAAATAGTCATGTACAAAGATCCTCTGTAAAAACATATGTCTCTGGGTATACTCCCACTCTCCTTCCTCCATCCATTCAGCCTAATGGTCTATCCAGGTATCTCCTTGTAGACCATTTTTATTGTAGGACTTTATTTAGATTATCATTTCCCTCTGTTCACTTTAACTCCTGCACTGTTGCACTTGAAGAATTTGATATACAAAGAGGTCACATGTCTGAGTTTTTATTATATTAATTTTTTTTAATTCAAGGGTCTTCCAAAAGTAGAAAGATTCTGAATGTGAATCTAGTACAGTTTCATTTTAAGACTCTTATAATTGCTATAATTATAATAAATCACTCTAATAGGGTAATTTATAACAGTTACGAGACCATCACATTTTAACTCATCGGTGATTATTAGGATAACCTTCATCCTAATGTGATATGTTCTTATGCATTCATATTCAGCTGGATATCAACTATCATTCTAAAATGAATCGATGAAACAGCAATTTCTCCCTAGTGAAGTTCTATATTTACTATTAAAATGATGCTTCTTTTTAAAACACTTCTTGTGCGTTGGGTGAAGGTTTGGAAACCATAAAATCACTATTACATTGAAAAAATATCTTTAAATATAATATTAATACTGTAGCCTAAGGATTATCAGATTTTATTGTAGTCTTATCACGTGAAATTGAAGTACACCCTCTCCGTATCAGAGCCTATCATTAGGCTAGTTGCTGGAATAATTGCATGAATTCAAACTTTTGGAGAACCAATTTACTAATTTGTAAACAGAGATCAAGCCCTCACTGCATAGACTGAGACACTCTTAGCTAGAACAATTCCCTACACTACACTGTAACTGATCAAAGCTGCCATGAACTTCTCAGTTGGTCCATGGTACCAGGCTACCTTCCTAGATCCAGCAGGACATGAACTTTGTTTGATGTAAAGAGAGTCCTTTTGTTCTACCCATATTTACCTTCATCAGAAATGTCTGATATTCAAAATTGTTTCTGGCAACCTCATTTCCACTTTATTCAGATTCCAAGTTGGTTAGTCTTCAAAATACTAGTTGAAGGGATTAGTAACCAAATAAAAATGAGACAGAAGAAAACAAATTCCTGTCTTCAATCATGTCAAGGTAGAAAAAGTGAAAAGACATCAAAATATAGAGAACAAAGTAAGACACAGGCTGCACAATTGCTTACATTAGCTCGTGATGGAGAATATTGATGATATTAATGACATAGTCCCCAATTTCTCTCAGTAAGAAGAGTCTAGTAGTCTCCTTATCACTATAAATTACACGAGTCATATTATCCTCTTTGTATTGTGTCCTATTTTATTAATGACTTTATGTGCATCTGTCACAGTGGCCTGTGTCTTAGTGAGCTACACACCGGGCTGCTTCACTATCTGGTCAAGAGTTCAGCTCAACCAATTGCTTCAAGAGAGAAAGATGAGACTCTATCGTCCCCTTCAGGTTGCAGCCTCAGCTACTCAAAGGGCTATTCCACTCTGACCCATAGGGTCACTATGAAGTGGAGTGGACTCAAAGACCATGATGTTTAAGCTATGAAATGAATACAAAATATGTCATTATACAGCATCATTATAATTTTATTTAGTACTTCAGAATTTTGAATTAATATTTGAATGAGCTCCCAAAAGGGATATGATTCTGCAGCCAGCATCCAAATAGTCATGAATGCTTTATTATTACATGAGTATGGTAGAAATATCCTGATGTCATCTGGGACATCTAAAATGACCCTGATTCCCAACATTATCACACAAATAATGCTTGAGGGGATGGGATAATGATTTAAGCTGATTAAGTTCAGAGTCAATTACTCAGTAATTTTATTTCATTGGCAATATAATTCTTCCTTGGACCCCCCAGTCTTCCAGCTATATACAATTATGACCATCAAATATTTTTTGTTTGCCATAAAGGATAGACTGTAAAAAAATCAACAAATCCCAGGTGGGTCTATTGACAAGGTCAATGTTTCAAACTCACCAGTCACTTTGCAAAAGAAAGATGAGGCTATCTGTTCCTATAGAGATTAGTCACCTCAAAATCCTATTCTTGGTGTTGTAATTAGTTGGAGCTGAATAGATAGTAGTGGGTCATAATCACAGCACTACTTGGAATTTAAAATATAAAATGTGGAGGCTGAATGGAGGCTCTTTAAGGAGTCATTTTACATAGTGAAGTGTTTTCATCAAACTGCATTCTGATTTTGTGTGTGCTCTTGCATATAGTGACAATTTAGTACAGTATTGTCCAGTCCTAAGCCACCCTTAAAACAGTTCTTATTTTCGAGTCTATTGTTGGATCCACTGTGTCCATCAATCTCATGGAAGGTGTTCCTCTTTTTGACTCAACTTTTACTTCATCAAGTGCGATGGCTTTTCCAGGAATTGGAACTGCCCGATACCTTGACAAAAGTACCATAGTCAAAATCTCACCTTCCTGACTTCAAAGGAATCATCTGTTTGTACGCCCTCCAAGATAGATTTGTTTGTTCTTCTGTCAGTCATTACTTTATCCTAGGGGAAGACAAATCACCTCTCATTATACAGAAAGCAAACAAATAAGTTTGACAACGTCAACTTTGCCCAGTGGATTCAATGAGAGCAGCTCAATTATTGCTTTTGTTTCACTTCAGAGAAATTTGTTTATTGCCTGGCAATTTCAAAGATCATATGGAAATTCACATTTCCCTTAATTAATAAATAATTTTGCTTAAATCTTTAAAAAAGTAACAGACATAGTTTCTCTTTTTTTTATTCTCAACATCCATAACGATGCACCAACTTTGAATTATTCTTAATGTCTCCCCAGTATTCTCATTTAAAGATGCAATCTTCACTTATGGTGCTCTCCTTCTCTTATGGGTGTTCGTTTGTTAACCACAGGTCTGTGATTCAAGTCCACTAGCCAATCCATAGAATGCTCTGTGTCAATGAACATTGACAGCTTGGCAAACCCTAGATAAAGTCCATGGAGGGCCACTTTGAGTCAGGAGCACCCTGATGATGCTCATTGCTTTGTTTTGTTTTCTCTTGGTACACTAAGGGCTATTTTAGTTGTGCATTGTTAGCTTAAAGGAGACCTGGGGATATAGTGAGCTATGCGATGAGCTGCCTATAGCAAGATCAGCAGTTTGACATGAGGAGCCATGTTTCAGGAAAAAAGATAGTGTTTTCTACTCCCATCAAGCTTTGGCATCACACTGGGATTTCAAGAAAATAATAATCATAATTTCACTTTGGATAACAACTGATTTAGTTACAGTGAGTTTTTATTTGCTTTCTTTGCTTGTTCTGTATTGTTATTTCAATAATACTTAATTGAGTAATCTTCACATATATTTTGTTTTAGCTCTAAAAATAACCTTGCTATACAGTATATGTGATGTTTAACAAATATCTCAAAGGAATTTATGATTACCTCAAAAATGTACTCGAGACATTGAAGACTCATGAATGAATAACAGTTGAATTGTGTGATGACATTATCAATATAATGCATAAAGAAAAGTGTCTTGAATAATGAAGAAGATATGCAAGACCACTATGGATCAGATCAGTCTCTTAAATACATTCTTGAAGTTTAAATTACACAGTAGCTAATGAAAATGAGAGAAATATTGAAGCATGAGTTGAATAGAAAATGTCGATGGTTGATTTAAGACAGCAGAGTAGAAAATATCACAAAATGTGAAATATTTGAAATTAGAAAGCAAAAATTGAAAATCATACTCAAGCCATTAGAAGTGAAGGGAAAAAAATCTAAGTGTCATGTTGAGATACGGAAGGAGTCTTTCGGAAGAAATATTGTAGGCATTAAAATAAAGTAAAAGGAAAACCAAGAGTCACTGTACCCTAACATTGAAGGATTCTAGGTGATAGACTTCATGTGATTAGGAGCCCATGATATTGGAGGAAGAAGCATAAGTCACAAATAAAGCAGTGGTGAAAACTAGACTCTAGGAATTGAGACAGCCCAATTCAGATGTTTCAAATGTACTTGACTTTAAATTCTGAGCTCTAGGTTTATCCAACATTCTGAAATTTTTTTTTTCATGTTGAATATCCATGTAGATTTAGCCTCCATTGAATTCTTTCTAGCCATCGATTCCAACAAAACTAAAATCAATGCAATCAAGTCAATTAGACTTATAGTAAACTTAGGTGGCAGTAATTGGTTATGCTTTGGACTGCCACTTGCAAGATCAGTCATTTGAAATTTCCAGTCACTCCCTGAAGACAGATGAACCTTTCCTCACTCATAAAGAGTAAAGTCTTAGAAAACCCCAAAGGCAGTTTTACCCATCTCTGAAGATTGACTGGGGATATGAAAATCTTTGCCCTCACGCAGAACATGTCTAAAGTCAAATTATTATCATTTCTTTAGCCAGCAGATGCAGGAGTATCATCAGCCTCAGGGACTTGGCTGAACGGATCCTTGATGGAAATTAGAATACTAGGGCTGAATTGTCCAGTCATATCCTGAAAGGAGTCATAGGAAGGTCATGAACAAAACTTGAGAGTTTTTCTAATTACAATGGTGGGTATAGTTCCATGATTGCTTTCTCACTTCTGTCGTCCCAGAATTGATGAATTGATCTGCCAGCAATCAGCAATAAGGATTTTGGATTGAATTTTCTTTTTTTCAATACTTATTTATTTGGCCATCAGTCATTTGAAATGTGCATTCACTCCCTGAGGGCAGATGAGGCTCTCTCCTCTCATAAAGAATAAAGTCTTTATGACCTGTGTCTGATCATTTTCTTCATTGAAATGATTACCTTTGTCTGTGACTTATCCTAATCTCAAACGCTAATAAATGGACTTCTGTAAAATATATCTACATTTTTGGTCTTTTCCCTGAAAATACAACCAAAGCATACAAATCCAGGAGCATGATAGTTTTGTTGCCAATAAACTTTAAGAAAATTACCTGGCTAACCAACTGGGAAAGATTCATAGTGTTGTCCATTGAAAGAAAAGTGGTGCAACAGAATATGAAACTTATCAAATGCTATCATTAATATAGCACACTCAATGCCATTGAGTCCATGGAGACTTATAGCACACTGCTAAGACCAAGGTGAACAAACCCTGGGGCTGTCTGAGTCTGTGACTCATTAAGGGTATCGTAAATCACATGATTTTCCCACAGAATATCTGGAGGTGTCTAAATTCTGGCATTGAGTTTAGCAGTCCAAAGGTTAACCACTACACTCCCAAACAAAACAGACAAGTGGAATTTAGAAGAAAATAATTAAAAAAGAGTTGCAACAGTATAGAGACTTCAGAAATTCAAGTCTTAGAAGTAGATTTGGAAGAAGGCATATAAATAATTGCTAATATCAGATGGGTACGGCCTGAATGCAAAGCATATCAGAAATATATATGTTGTTATTAGGTGCTGAATCAAAACTAAAGGGAGACTCATTAACAAATGAAACATGCATGTGACACAATGCGGACATAGCTCATTGAAAGAGAAGAGGAACTTGAAGTGTCTAGTCATAATGATCATAGGATAAATAAACCTCATCATAAGGAAAATAAAATCCTCATCACTGGACTGATGACAAACATCACAATGAATGGAGAAAATATAGTAGTTTCAAGGGTATTCTTTCACTTGAAAATGCAATCAACAGCAATGAAAGGAGAAGGCAAGAAATCAACTAATGTAGTGTGCAAACCTGCAGCAAAAGACTTACTTAAAGTATTCAAAAAGCAAAGATGTAACTTTTAAGACTAAAGTGTAAATGATCCAATCCATGATATTTTTAGTTCCTTCGTACGCATGTGAAGGCGGAAAACAGGTGAGAAATGTGGAGAGAGAATGTGAGTCTTTGAATTAGAGTGTTGGTGAAACATAATGAACCTAGCCTGGCCTGCTGGATGAAAGAGCTGATTTGTTTCCAAAGAAGTACAAACCAAATATGGCTTAGTAGAAAGGATGTTGAAAAGACCTTTCACATACATAGAATACATTGTCAGCATGGATACATTTCTGGCAAAAGATGCTGTGCATATTCATTTAGAGGGTCAATGAAAAAGGAGAAGAGACTCAGAGAGATTGACAACAGGCTCACCCTAATAGCAAGTGTCCTGCTGGAGTGGGACAGGTCAGGGTTTCTTCTGTTTTACCCTGGGTCACTGTGAGTCAGAACTTTCTCCACCACACCAGCAAGAACAACTCAATAGCAGGTTTTAAAAAATTGTTTTCTTCATTATGGAATAAAATTTAAAGACAATCATTTTTATCTGTTCTGATCTGAAACATAGAGTGCTTTACCAACTTTTCTCTTTACTTCACATTTTAGTTATTTCCACCAGAGCTTTCTCCTTCTCTGCTAATCTGGTATTTGTGTGAAGTTTTTAATTAGCCACATTATCAGTACCTTTGTAGGTAGTTTTTGAGTTATTAAGAAAACAGAAGCTGGGAAAACTCCTTAAGGTCCTTGACAAGCTAACACCTCATGTTTAGCACCTACACATTTCCTAATTATGTTATATTTTGTGTCTTTGGATTAAGTTTAATTATTTTTGTTTAAAGAAAAGTTGTAAACCCATTTATACACTAAAGAAGCAATAAAATTAAAACTGTTGCAATTTTTTTCATGTCAAGAAAATTTTTGAAGCTTGGAATACTCTACTAAAATTCAATTTTTGCAGAAGAGAATTTTATTTACCTTAAAAATATTAATCATCTGAACCATAGTACATTGGATCATAATTCTACCTAAATTATTGCATAGAGAAATCATGCTTCAATTAGCTGGAGCCCTGGTGGTAGAGTGGTTACACATCAGACAGGAATCCTGATGGACGGCAGTTTGGTACCACCAACCACTCTGAGGGAGAAAGCCTGGATTGTCTGTTCACGTAGTATCAGAAACACACATCATGTCACTATGAGTTAGCACTGACTCAGTGGAAGTGAGCCTTAGTTTATTTTTTGTATGAGTTCAACTTCAGATGATAAATTTGTAGCATGAGAATAATCAAAGTATATATTGTTTCTCCTTTCAAGCATACATGTAGGTCTTATTGCTGTATGCCTGGGAATTAGAATCTGATTTCCATCTCAGCAAAGTATTTAAGCTTCAGAACTGAAAGCATCAAATTTCTCCAGTTATATAGAAGCAGGAAAAGTTGAATTTTAAAAGCACATGAATTGGCTAATTTTTAAGATTTCAGTAACAAAATAGAGGTCAGGATTGTGTCAATTCTGGAAGTCATAAAGAGAACAACACTGAATTATAATCAATGGTCTATCACAAAAAATACTCTAACTTTCTCATGGGTTTTTACTAATTAAAAATTAAACTGGACTTGACACAGCACTTATAAAGGATATAGTATTAAGGAAATCAAGGTATAATTGAGACAATAAGAGGTGCTGTGGTATATAAGCCAGTAACCATAGTCAAGGTAATGACAGGGTAATTACAAGGTGTAAACCGCTGCCCCCCTCACTAACACCAGTCCCCCAAAACATAAAAAAGCTCCACTGGGGAAAGATTCTTAATATGCATTCTTTTCTCACTAGGCAAACATTGAACAACGTTCTCTGAATTAGTGTATCCAGTGTCATCTTCTGAGAAGGCTCTCTCTGGTCACAGTAAATTTTTTTTCGTAAAAATAATTTTGCACTGACTCCCGGTTGTGTAATGTTGGGCGCAGGACTGTGGCCCACTGGGGTGGAGGTTCAATTCCAGCAACAGCTCCACAGGAGCAAAGGCTGGGCCTCCTACTCCCACCA